>VOCN01043161.1:0-10858 GCA_007922305.1 Dermatemys mawii
GGAGCAGGGCTGAAGCTGGTCCACTCCATTGTGCTGCCAGTGGTGAGTGGGGGTCCTGGGATGTTTTCAATGGCCTGGGGGATGCACGGGGTCAGTCACAGGGGAGGAAGGCAGGGCACAGGGAGTAACCCAATCCCTAACATTGGTGCAGCCAAACCCTGGGCCAGGAATATTGCTGGTGCCCAAGCACCATGGGCCCTTGGGACTTGCCACCCATGGCCCTGGGCAGTACCTGGTGCAGCTGGACTTGGGCTCAGTGATTTAGCAATATCCTGGGTTTTAGATATTTTTAGTTTTGGAGAGATGCCAGTTGGGGGGTTAAAATGTATTGCCCAGAATATCCCCATCCCTTGTTTCGTCCACCTATGACAGTATCCTGGCCCCCAGTAGGAAAAATTCCCATAATAAATGATTGTTTTAAACTTAGTTTTGTGTATTTGTTAATGGTGGGAGCAGCCACATACAAATACACATGAGTATGGGAAACAATTTTCAGACCAGAGAGAGGTAAACAGTGATGTTCCCTAGGGGTCTGCACTGTGCCCAGTCCCATTCAACATATTCATAAATAAGCTGGAAATGGGATTAAATAGTGAGGTGGCAAAATTTGCAGATGATACAAAACTGCTGAAGATAGTTAAGTCCAAAGCAGACTGTGAAGAGCTGCAAAAGGATCTCAAAAAACCTGGGTGACCGGGCAACAAAATGGTACATGAAATTTAATGTTAATAAATGCAAAGTAATGTACATTGGAAAGCAGAATCCCTACTCTATACGTAAAACAATGGTGTCTAAATTAACTATTTCCATTCAAGAGAGAGATCTTGGAGCCATTGTGGATAGTTCTCTGAAAACCTCCACTCAATGTGCAGTATCAGTCAAAAACTGAACAGAATGCTGGGAATAATTAAGAACGGAATAGATTATAAGACAGAAAATATCATGTTGCCTTTATACAAATCCATGGTACACCCACATCTTGCATACGGTGTACAGATGTGGTCACCCCATCTAAAAAAAGATATACTGGAATTGGAAAAGGTTCAGAAAAGGCAACAAAAATCATTAGGGGCGTGGAACGGCTTCCGTATGAGGATAGATTAATAAGAATGGGAATCTTCAGCTTGGAAAAGAGACGGCTAAGAGAAGATATGATTGAGGTCTATAAAACCATGATTGGTGTAGCAAAAGTAGAAAAGGAAGTCCTGTTTACTACTTCTCATAGCACAAGAACTAGGAATCACCAAATGAAATGAAAAGACAATAGGTTTAAAACAAACAAAAGGAACTCTTTCTTCACACAATGCACCATCAAGCTGTGGAACTCCTCACCAGAGGATGTGGTGAAGACAAAGTCTATTACAGGGTTCAAAAAAGAACTAGATATGAGATAAGAGAATGGAGGATGGGTCCATCAATGGCCATTAGCAAGGATGGACAGGGGTGGTGTCCCTAACCTCTGTTTGCAAGAAGCTTGGAATGAGCAAGAGGAATGGATCTGGGGCACCTGGCACTGTTGGAGGACAGGATACTAGGCCAAATGGACCTTTGGTCTGACCCAGTAGGGCTGTTCTTATCTTTTTACCCCCTGTACTCATTCCTTCTCTGCAGCCCATCCCTTTCCCTCCTGATCTTTGCTGCTCTGACTATGAGCTTTCTTGGCACCTGGCCCCACAGCAGTTTCAGCCAGCCAGAGACTGTGAATTCTAGGTCTACTCCTGTAGTTGTGGGACATCTCCTCATTCCTGAGAAGACCACAGGAGAAAGGAACCTTCCCAGAAAATAGCCATGATTTCTAAAAATCCCCGTGTGGCTCTGGACGGCCCCAGGAGTCATTTAGTTCCTAGCACACAAGACAACTTAAAAGCAGAGTGCCTGGATAGGGGCTTGAACCCTGGACCCTCACATTAAGAGCCTGATGCTCTACCAACTGAGCTAGCCAGACCTGTAGAAAATGCCCTGCAAGAAGAAAAAGTGAGTGGCAGAGCCAGCAATGGTCTTTTGTTCTGGATTCTGCAATTCCACAAGGGTTTTTCCTCCACCCCTCGAGGCAGGAACGGCTCACTGAACAGGCACCTGGCTACTCCTCCTCCAAAACCAATCACCTGAACAACAGACTATTGTCCCTTCCCCATGCTGTCATCCCAAAGAGCTCTGTACCTAGCCAGAATGCACACGACCTCTGAAGAAAGGCAGAGTCAACACAGACAAGGAGCAGAGTGCAATGACCAGTCATTCACACCCAGTGATGTGTAAGGAAGAGTGCTGAGGCAGGAGCATCTCTGGTTACAGGCAATTTGTCCTCCTGAAAAGTAACCGTTATTCAGGAACACTAACAGTTCCCCTTCCCTGGGCCCTGACAACCCCCTGAGTGGGAAATCAGGGCTCCCCCAACCTTCTCATGCCCAGTTAGATTCAGAAGTGACAAGGAGTCCTGTGGCACTTTAAAGACTAACAAAAGTATTGACGCATAAGCTCTCTTCGACAAATACCCACTTCGTTGGATGCATGCAGTGGAAGTATGCAGAGGTAGGTATAAATAAGTAAGCAAGAACCAGGTTAGAAAAACAAGGTTAGTTCAATCAGGCTGAGCCAGCTTGTTATCTCTAATCAGGGAGGGTGAGGTCCTCTTCTAGCAGCTGAGTTGGAGGTGTGAACAATGAGAGAGGAGAAACTGCTTTTGTAGTTAGCTAGCCACTCATAGTGTTTGTTTAATAATGAGTTGACGGTGTCAAATTTGCAAGTGAATTGCAGCTCTGCAGTTTCTCTTTGAAGTCTGATTTTGAAGCTTTTTTTGCTGCAGGATGGTGACCTTTAAATCTGTTATTGTGTGTCCAGGGAGGTTGAAGTGTTCTCCTCCAGGTTTTTGTATATTACCATTCCTAATATCCGATTTTTATTAATGAACCCAGACTAAGTGATTAATACCTGGGGGAGCAAACTGCTGTGCATATCTCTCTATCAGTGTTATAGAGGGCAAACAATTTATGAGTTTACCCTGTATAAAATGGATTTATTTGGGGTTTGGATCCCATTGGGAACTGGGTGTCTGGGTGCTGGAGGCAGTTTATCTGCTAAGCTGTTTTCAGTGAAGTGTGCAGCTTTGGTGGGTGTGAACCAGACCTGGCTCTGTGTTGCAGCAGGCTGGTGTGTCTGGCTTAACAAGACAGGGTTCTGGAGTCCCAAGTGGACAGGGAAAGTGGGCTCAGAAGAAATCTCAGCATGTCAGGTGACAGTCCCAAAGGGATGGGGGGTCTCCATACTTAGCAGAACACAACTGTGTGGACTAATGAATAAGGCATCTGAGTTCTAATCAGGCGATTGAGGGTACAAATCCCTTCACGGTTGTGCTTATGCAGGTTTTTCTTTCTGCTGGAGAAAAGCCTGTTTGGGTAAAATCTTCTGCCTTCCTGCAAAAGTGAGCACCTTGAGTGGGAATGGTAAGAGGCCCCACCAGAGGGACTGATCCTGCTTTCCTACAGTCTTCTGAGGTTGGGTTCAGAGTGTCAGCAGCTGCCCTGCATGCTGGACTGTGGGAGTCTTTCAGTGGGTGTTTTGTATGCCAGGGAGCTGGCTGTATAGGTGTCTTTATGGATGTCTGCTGGCCATGCATAGCTATGGTCCTGCTGATTATGATTAGGCTATCTGTATGTGGGTATCATTTTTGTAGTTCAAGTGATGAATCTTGGCTATATAGTGTCTGTAGCTCAAATTTGTGCCATGCTTCTGGGTGACCTCCCAGACAAGTTGCTGTTAGCTCTGCCTGGTCTGCTTGATGGTCCATTAAGAACGATCAACTACACAATGGACCCATTAAGGGAAGGCCGACACATCCTGTGTCTCAGCAAGGGGGCAGGGACTTGCCCATGGGACTCAGAACTCCATTTTGCTGTAAGTTTCCACAGCGAAGGACAAAGAAAATTCCTGCACCTGGAAAAACTATAGAAAGCTGCTGCAGCTCCTCCATTTTGTCTTCAGTCTTCAATCCTCTGGATGGAACTTCACTACAGTCAGAAGTTCTGAACAAAGGACTGAAGGACCCATCCCAGCTGTGGAGGTTTGTACTCCAGAGACTTGATTTGAACTTGCAGTTCTTTCCATCACTGCAACAAGCCTGAAGCAAGAACTTTGCCATTAATGTAAGAAATTGATTCCATTTAATCAATTCTAATTCTCATCTATATCTTTTTTCTTTCATGAATAAACCTTTAGATTTTAGAGGCTAAAGGATTGGCAACAGTGTGACCTGCGTCTGGGGCTTGGTTCTTTGGGATTGGGAGAACCTATTTTCATTTACTGAGTTCTTGGTTTTCATAAGCATTCATCCCCATAACGAGTGGCACTGGTGGTGATACTGGGAAACTGGAGTGTCTAAGGGAATTGCTTGTGTGACTTGTGGTTAGCTAGTGGGGTAAAAGCAAAGTCCTCTCTGTCTGGCTCATTTGCTTTGCCTTAGAGGTGGAAAAGCCCCAGCCTTGGGCTAAAACTGTCCTGCTTGAAGCAATTTGTTCTGAATTGGCACTTTCAGTTGGGTCCCACCAGAACCAGCATTGTTACATGAGGAGCCCTGGGCTCAGACAGCAGGGGCTGCGGGTCAGGAGTGAGGGGCACCGGCAGAGCGGTGAGTGGGGAGCTCAGCGCTGGGATGTTCGGGGTTGCAGGTCAGGGCCGGCAGTTTTGTGCAGAGTGTTCAGAGCTGCCCTGTATCTCCACTTTCTCTGTCCTGTCCCTGCTCCCAGAATGCACAGGTCTCCTCCAGGCACTGCAGACACTTCCAGCTCCAAATGCAGCCATCTGGGAGGAACCTGCTATGTGCCTAGAAGTCTTTATTCTTCCAGCCTGTGAGGACAGAGGGGATGTCAGGACATTGTCCCTTCAATCCCCCACACAAAAGCCCTTCTGAGGAAAGGCAAAATCCTGAAGAGGAAAAGTAACAACACAAAGGACTGGAAAGATGTAAACTTTTACAACTCAGTGAGATATCTTATCATCTGACCAGGGACTTGCACCTTGGACTCCCAGATTAAAAGTCTGATGCTCTACCAACTGAGCTAGCCAGGCTCACAAAATGAAAGAACAACTTCATGCAGAGGAAAAAATAGTTAAGAAAAAGGGAGCAGGAAACAATAGAGGAAACCTGCTGCGCTCTCTCTTCCTAGCCCTAGCCCTGGCCTGCTCTTCCCTCCAGCACCCTGAGACCTTTTGCCAGCACCAAGCCCCAGTCAATGCCACCCTCCCCAAACTCTAGAAAGTCCAGCTCACCAACCTCACCACACTTACAGCAATCCTCTTCAGCCTGTCCCTTTGTTACCAGAGTGGAAGGGAGAGCTCTGTGGTTTCAATATTGACTTGCTTAAATCCAGGTTTCTGAGCTTAATCCCTGAGGGCAGGGGGCATTTAAAGGTATGGGGCAAAAATCTGTTAGAGGATTTAATTGGGGATTGCTCCTGCTTTGACCACAGTGTTGACTAAATAATCTTCTGAGGTCCTTTCCAACTCTGATACTCTATGAGAAGGCATGGCTTCCCCCTAGACTGAAACTTCTCTCAAAAATACTGTAATAGAAATGCTAAGGAAATGGTGTTCTACTATTCCACAAAAGACTGAGTGAGGCTATTTTCTTCAGATAGAAGAAAATGGTCATGTGAAGAATGGAATTTGAAACCACGCTTCTATACAGAAACCAGAACATCCAAGAGATAAGAAAAAAGAGTCTTAAACCCTGGCACTTTAGACCAGTCCACCATCCTGATGCAATAAAGAAGGTGACTTATCAACCCTCATTTTCATTAATATTTGATGAGCTCTTTAGGGAGATCCAGATGGCACATCGCTTTCAACTCCTAGAGACCTTTGACAGCAAAGTGATTTTTAGACACACTCACCCTGGCCTAAAGTTACACATTTCCTGGAGATCCAAGAGTTCCGAGGTCTTGTAATCTCCCTGCTTCCGTTTTAAGTGAACAAAGGATGGTTACTAGCATTCTGAGAAAATAAGAGAGAACCTCTAAATCAGGCCTGCACAACATGCAGCCTGGGGGCCACATGCGGCCCCCATGGGCTCACTGTGCGGCCCACAGGGGGTAGGTAGGTGTGGGGCAAGCCAAGCGGTGGGGTGGGAGGAAGTGGATGGGGGCGGGGCAAGGGCAGGGCTTTTCGGTCCGCAGCTGGGTTTTTTTGCAGTAAGATGGCCCTTGCTGCTTTTCGAGTTGTGCAGGCCTGCTCTAAATCCTTCCTTGTGGGCCAGATAGTTAAGCAACCAGCATCCACAACTTCAACCATGATAGCATCCTGCCTAGCAAGAACTCACTTATCACTAGCTGGGGTGTGAAATCCTTGTTTCTTTGTTGTTCTATCCCTGTAGTCCCCACTTCCCTATTGTTTGTCTGTCTAATCTCTGTCTGCTTCTGCTGTGTAATTACGTTTGGGTATTTTCCATAGAAACTTTCTTCTCTCAGGAGAGACCTGGGAACCAGAGCTGCCTGCCAGACAACCAACTTTAAGAGAGGCCTCTCTTTTCCTGTCAAAAAATGAGCTCTCTCCTTGTTGCAAAAACTGCTTATTTCCTTTGGAGTTCAGTCCAATACACCTCAAAGGACAGGTATAACTCAGTAGACTTCTGGAAAAACAAGATTTATTGCAAGCAATAGGGAGTCAGAAGGGGTTATCACCCAAACAACTGGCTCCACTCAATACACGTGTGAGGATATTTTAAACCCCTGTGTTGATAAGGGAGGGGGACTTTCAATTCACTTACACAGGTGGGAACACTTAATGGCTATTACATCCATTGTTGGTCTTAATCTATTTCATTTACATGTCTGGTAAACAGGAGGTTCAAAACACTTAGGGGTACTTAGACACTATGATGCCTGCACATCTGTGACAGGGTCAATGCAAGTTTAAAATGCATGTTAAACTAGGGGTCAATAGTACACATACAGGGAGTGAGATTATAAGTCTAAGGTTATTTTAGAATCATACTAGAACATTCTAAGTTACATTTTCCTAACAATCATTTTCTTAACATCCTTCAGTTCAGTGACAGCCTGAATTGTTCCTTATCCCAGCAGAGCCAGAGGATTGAAAACAGCATCAAACTCCTGTGTAACTCCAGGAATGAACATAAACACTTCCTTGTGTCTCAAAAGATGTTTAGTTTTACCCTTGGTAAACTACGAATCTAAAGAGAAAAGTGGTGGAGCCAGGTATAAAGAGTGAAACACGACACTATCATCATAGTTATGTCCACAGTGACTGAAAAGTCTTTTGATTGACTTCTTATCATCCTTGGTGTATTATTTTCTCTGGAGTGTAGACCTTGACTAGACCTTGACTGAGAAATTCAGCTCTTGATGAAATAATTGACTACCCCTCGTTAAGGCAATAGACTGGAAACCCACTAGGGGCTCCCTACATAGGCTGTCGTGTAGATATAGTTTCAAATCAGGGCAAAAAATTGATACAAAATCCTGTTAAATCATTTCTCAGCCCGAATCATTCACCCACTTTCCTTAGGGCATTTGACCACGATGTGGACGTTCCATTTAACGCTTGAATTTCACACAGAGGGACCATTCCCTTTGCACAGATCATTGACCAGCAAAAGCTCCCAGAGTCTCTTGTCTGAGCCAGGATGTTCAATTCCATTGAAACCCCCTGTGTCTGACCACTGTCCCTTGCAATGACAATGGTCAGACAGAGGGGACATGGCCACCTTGATCCCTGACAATGAGTTATTCACTCTCCTCTTTCTTCATGCTGATCTTGTTAGTCCATGAAACATCAAGGATGGATGCAAGGCTGAGTTGACGCACCAACCCACTGAAAAATGTCAGTGTCCCAGAGGAATCCTGACCCTGGCTATTGGAATGGTCTGGTGGAGATTTGAATAGAAAAGGGCCTGTCTGAATTGCCAAAGTGGGGAATGAACAACAATCTACAGCAATGTCATTAACCACAAACACACTCTAATCATGCTCCAGCTGGAAGGGAAGTGGGCAGAAATTCTTACTGTTCAGTCATGGACACACTTACACTCATGCACAGCCAGGAGTGTGATGAGGAGGCTGGGCTGAGAAAGCAATTTGAAGTGACAATTCTGCGAGAACAGAGCTACTATACAGCAAGTAGTTGTGGCCGAGTGGTTAAGGTGATGGACTAGAAATCCATTGGGGTCTCCCCTCGCAAGTTCAAATCCTGCCAACTACGGCAGCAGTACTGTATCATTGTTGCTCTCTTCTGAGTGTCTACAGCACCAAGCTAGAGCCAGATCTGGCTGTGTTCTTATGCTGTCTACACTTGAAATGCTGCTTTGACACTGCAATAGCAATCTGGAATAGACAGTTGTTACAGTGAGCAGAGGAGTTTTAAATCCATCTCATAGCTACATTGACAGAACAATCCTTCCTTTGATTTAGGGTTATTTAACCAGGGCTTAGGTCAGCTTAACTACACTAGATCAGGGGTGTGGATTTTTCACACTCGGAAAGATGTACTTGTTAGAGGGTTTATCCCTTCACCCTCCCATTCCCTTCTTGTGTGAACAGAGAATAGGAATGTAATGATTCCAATTTCCTTCCTCACTATCTCCCTTCCCAGCTCTGACACCACAGAGCCTTGCCTGTCTCCCTGTTCCCATTCCCCCCTTAGCAAAACATAATTCCAATCCCCCCACTTCCTGGATTGACTGCAGACAATGTAGTAAAACTGGAGTTCTACTTAGCTATACCTTAACCAACCATTCTACTGAAGTTTAACTAACCAATACTAACGTAATCTAACATGATTCTCTAACCAATTATATCCCACCACCTTAATTGGTTTATACCCAAGAAATTAGTTATACAGCAGACAGAAACAATGACAGAACCAGACAGAGATTAGACAGACAAACAATAGGGAAGTGGGGATTCCAGGAATAGAACAACAAAGAAATGAAGATTTCACCCTCCAAGCTATTAATAAGTGAGTTCTTACCAGACAGGATACTGCAATTTCCAGAGAGTCACAAAATTCAGTTCATTCTTGCTAGGAGAGAGAAAAATGAAGGGTCATTAATGTCTAGGCTTGAGTAAATAAAGTTATGGGTTTAATTAATATAGCATAAATGAGAACTGTTGATTAATCAGAGTTAACTCAAATCTATGATCATAAATTCAAATCTACATCATAAGGAGAATTCCCACCCCAGAGTATGCTGGGCAGGGCCCTTCGCTTCAGTTCCTGCCCTTGCAGTGTGACAGGCCAAACCAATGTCCTTTTCATAGACCCTCCGCTCTCCTTGCACTGAACCCCACCCCTCCAGGGCAGGAAAGACCCCGGGATGGTGGATTGAGGTCTTGAGTGACACCTCAGCTTCTGCTGCCCCCACTCCCTCCCCTGGCTCTCAGTTTGCACTGGTCACTATGCGTCTCTGCTCCACGGCATTGTCCTTCCCCCTCCTGCTGAGAGCTCCTGTGTCGCCCCTTCCCCTGCTGTCACCTGCCTGTCTCCTGCCGCCTCTGCATGGCCACGTTGTGGGGGAACCTCGCTACAAGTGCAGACTCGGCAGACTCTTTAATTGCAACACCATTGGTGTGGTGTGAACCGCCAGCTTGGGGAGACTAACCCCCTGCCCTGCCATTTCCATCTGAGGCCCCGCCTCCGCAAACCCTGCTGGAGCCTAGCTACAGAGCTCTTTGGGACAATGACCAGGGGAAGGGACAATAGTCTGTTGTGCAGGGTGATTGCTTTGGGAGGAGGAGTAGCCGGGTGCCTCTTCAGTGAGCCGTTCCTGCCTGGAGGGGTGGAGGAAAAGCCCCTCTGGAATAGCAAGAGCCAGAACTAAAGACCATTGCTGGCTCTACCACTCACTTTTTCTTCCTTTCTTCTTCTCAGAGGGAGAGAGAGGGAGCAGCTGCAGAGAAGCAAGGAGTCCAGAGTGCAAGTGGACAGGGGGGTCAAAACATAAGAACGGCCCTACCGGGTCAAAGCAAAGGTCCATTTAGTGCAGAATCCTGTCCTCCAACAGTGGCCAGTGCCAGGTGCCCCAGAGAGAATGAATGACTGATCCATCCCCTGTTGCTCGTTACAAGCTACTGACAACACCAGACACCATCCCTGCCCATCCCATTGATGGGTCTGTCCTCTATGAATTTATCTAGGTTTTTTTGAATGCTATGATAGTCTTGGTCTTCACAACATCCTCTGGGAAGGAGTTCCATAGGTTGCCTCTGTGTTGTGTTGCCTCTGTGTTGTGTCTTTGTTTGTTTTTAACTTGGTTCCTATTAATTTCAGTTTGTGATACCTAGTTCATGTGTTATGAGAAGTAGTAAACAGGACTTCCTTTTCAACTTTCTCTACAGCAATCATGGTTTTCTAGACCTCAAGCATATCGTTCTTTAGCCATCTCTTATCCAAGCTGAAAATTCCCTGTCTTATTAATGTCTCCTATACAGAAGACATGCCATACTCATAATAATTTTTGTTGCCCTTTTCTGAACCATTTCCAATGCCAATATATCTTTTTTCTTACTGGGTGACCCTATCTGCACACAATATTCAAGATATGGACATACCATGGATTTCTATAACAGGAACATGATGTTTTCTGCCCTACAATCTATCCGTTTCTTAATTGTTCCCAGCACTCTGTTTGGTTCTTTGACTGGTGCTGCACATTGAGTGGAGGTTTTCAGAGAACTATCCACAATGCCTCCAAGCTCTCTGTCTTGATTGGTAAAAGTAATTTAGACCCCATCATCTAACATCTATAGTAGGGATTATGCTTTCCAATGTGTATTACTTTGCATTTATTAACATCAAATTTTATCTGCCATTTTATTGCCCAGTCCCCCAGTTTTTTTAGATCCTTTTT
>VOCN01043173.1:0-13482 GCA_007922305.1 Dermatemys mawii
GCTCCCGCCCCCACTTACCACGCTCAGCTGGGTGTGGGGCCCCGCAGCTGGCGGCACTCGGCCCGGCCCTGGCCCCCCGACCTGGGAGCTCAGGGCCCCACGGTGGGCGGTGCTCGGCCTGGTCCTGGCCCCATGACTGGGAGTGTGGGGCCCCGCGGCTGATGGCACTCGGTTGGCCCGTGGCTCGGGAGTGCGGGGCTGTGCGGCTTGCAGCGCGGAGCCCGGCACCCCGGGCCGGGAGGGCGGGGCCACTGGCCCCACCCGCCCCCGGTTCAAGCTCGCGGGCCGGATACAAATGGCTGGCGGGTCACCTGTGGCCCGCGGGCTGTAGTTTGCCCACCCCTGGTTTAGTTCAATGGCTCTCAGCACCCCCGCTCTACAGGTTGTTCCAGCGCCCCAGCCTGCAATGAGCTCCTGGAGCTGCACTAGCACGTTCAGGGCATAACTGTATCTCCACATGCAATTCGGATTGCACGACTGCATCCATCCACACCTGCGACTGCACAGCTGCAAGAGTCCATGCAGCTGCACAACTGGTAGCTGCCACAGCACAGCTGCAGCCAGCCAGTCATGCAATGGCCACTGTGCCCTGTGCTCACTCCACTGTGTCCTGGTGCAGCTGCCGCAACACACACACACTGCTGTAGAAGCAATCGCACGTGCAACTGAACAGGCTGGTAGACAAAACTATTCCCACACCATTATCATATGCATGTGTTCTCTCTCTCTCTCTCTCTCCACACACACACACACACACACACACACACACACACACACACACACACACACGTGCCCACATGCACAGTGTCTCACGCTTACACATGCACACAACTGTGCATATGAAAATGCACAGTCGCTCACACACACATACACAGCTCAGCACATACAAATGCACAATCCAAGCAATGTGCACCTACAGGAGACACACAGCAGATGGCACAGCACACACAAGGGCCGGCCTGTCCCCAGGGAAGGGCTGTTGTGCGTGTGTGTAAGATATCTCCTGCAGACACTCACCTCATGCTTTATCTGAATTGCCGCACACTTGAAAACTCCCTCCCATCTGTCTCCTTCTGTGCTGGGGATGGGACGATATGGCTAGGGGAGCTGGAGTGCTGGCAGGGAGATACACCACTCTGGGATTGCTAGCTACTGTGATTGAAATTCTGGAGTGCCAAAGAGGTGTGTAAAGAAGGAGCACAGAGCACATAACTGCACAGCATCACACACAACACATCACAAACACACGACACATTCACACCCTCCACACAACCCCCTCCATCCTACACAAACACACTCACCACATTGTATTCATACGCCCTCTCCCCCAGTTCAATCCGTATACACACTCAGCGCATGTTGTACAAATACACACTCAGGCTCCCAACAGTGCGTACAAGCACACGCCCGAGTGGCACATACAAACTGCACAGCCTAAAGCCTAGAAAACGGTTGCGTGCAGAAAACAAGGTCACAGCCCCCGAATCACGCCCGCGCCTCACACGCTGTCTAGCCTGGGGATGTCCATATACACTCAGCTTCGCCATCAGTCAAAACAGCCCTGCGAAAGAGACTCGCGGCTGAGTGTGCAAATAGAACAACGGCACAAGAATACATGAAACCACAGCGCGCGCACAGCTGCAGTGCCACTGCATGCAGCTGTTTACCAACAGGGAGCCGGGCAGGAGCTCTGGCTGTGGGGGAAGCCAATTTTGCTTGTGGAAGTGGGGTTATTTCCATCCTGTGCTGTTCATTTTGGGGAGGTTAATGGAGGGTTATGGGCACGTGAAGCAGGTGGCACAGGGCGGGGGGGACCTATGGTGCTTAGAGGCACCGCCCTTCGGTATTCTTCTCTCATGGTGGTGGTCGCTAAGCGATGCTGAGGAGACGATAATATCCCTGGATCAGGCCGCGGGCTGGTTGCCATGCCGACTGGACTCCGGGATGCTGGTGTGCTGGGTCCCTGGGGAGATTGGGGTGTGTGTGTATTAATTGTCCTGGTCTCTTGTGTTGAGGAGCTAATGTCTTAACCTGTCTGTGTGCCAAGTGGGGCAAGGATGGATGTGCCCCAATGTGACTGGGGTCTGAATCCTGCCCCTAGTGCCCCAGAGGGCGGATCCTGCAGGGGTGGAATCCTGCCACTAGCGCCCCGAGATGTGGGGTTTTCTGTCTCTAACCAGCTCATGGGTCCAGTGGGGAGGGGGTTGTGGTGTGTCTCATCTTTCCAGCTAGCTCTGGTGGCGCCCAGTGTATGTGTTGGGGGAGTCGTGTCCCTAGGTCTTTGGTGTATCTGCTACAAAGGGACCCTGAAGACAAAGGTTGGCAGACTGAATTTAGTGCTTAGGGTTGTGGGGGTTTAACTCTGGCCCATGTGATCTGGCTCCCTTCCAGTCTGGGGGGGGTGGCAATCTGCGTCCATGCCCTCACCTGAGACCACCTGATTTTTAGGCCAGTGTGGCTGGAGGGGCAGATTTTGAAAGGAGGAGGTGCCACGAGGGTGTAGCCCAGCCGCAGGCAACAGTCAGGGAGGCTGATCACAGCTGCCATGACTCCTGCACTCTGCCTGTGGGGTTAGCTGGGCACCATGCAGCTCCTGGCAGCGAGCCGTCACCGTGGGACCTGGAGTAGGGAGCGAGAAATGCTAGGGTGGCAGCGAAGTGTGCTGCCCACTGGGCGGGGGGCAGTGTGGGCACAGCAGTCACTCCCATACACCCTCGCCATTGTACAGACAGTATGTGCTGCATGCTAAAGACCTGTCCAACTGCAGCTTCAGAGGGGACATCAGTGGGTGAGAGTGCTAACTGTGTGTGTGTGTGTGCGCGCGTGTGTGTGCGCGCGCATGTATGTGAATGCATGCACCAATGAAAGGGCAGGTGTGCATGAAGCATATTTGAGTGTGTATGCACACATGAGGGAGAAAGTTGTGCACAAGTGTATGTGTGGGCACAAATGAAAGTGAGTGCACGAGCGTGTGTGTGTGTGCATACAAGGGAGTTTGGGCATGCCTGTGTGCAGAGTGTTTGGATGAATGTAAATGTTCATGGGTGTGCATAGAAGCATGTATGTGACACTGCAGATGAGAAGGCATATTTATATGAACATGTGAAATCCAGCCCTGACCCCAGTGCAGTCAGTGGGTGACTCTGGATTGACCCCGGGGAGCAGAGATCAGAATTCGGCCCTGGTTCCATTGCAGTCAGGTTGTGACTCTGGATTGACCCTGGGGAATCCAGCCCTGGCCCCACTGAAGGCAGGGGGTGACGTTGACTTTTCTTTCTGTCGTTAAGGAGATCTTGTTTTCTCTTAGGGTTTTCTCTCCCAGCAATAACCACCCCCCCGGCCCCCAATGAGCAGTGGTAGCTTTATCGCTGAAGTGCTGTCTATACTGGTGCTTTTGTCTCAGGGGGGTGTTTTTTCACACCCCTGAATGCCTAAAAGTTTTAACGCTGAAAGTGTCACTCTAGACACAACCTTAAAGGTGCGGCTGTGGCCGGATGACTCTCATGGCAGGGAGTGAGGGGAGAGCAGTGAGAGCTTTAGGGAGATCTTTAAAGCAACTAGCCACTCAAATTGAGCCCTGGTTGGTGGAGGGGGATGGGCGGTGCCAGCCGGCAGGGCCCTGAAGCGTTGTATAGGGCCCAGATGGCGCACATGCCCATGGGCATGCGGCATTGTGTCTGCCGTTCCAGATGGACCTGAGTGTGTTTGTAGCAGCCCTGAGCGTTGCTGGGATGAGGAGCATTCTAGAGGGTCAACCCCTCACCCCTGCTCCTCTCAACAGCTGTGCCAGGCTCCATCACTGTTATCGGGGTGACCTGCCAGTCCCAGAATGGGGTGGGTCACCCTCCTTTGTCCCCCGCCCCGAGCTGAATGCAGCAACGTGTCCTATTGCAGAGATCCTGCAGTTTGAAGTGAGAGCAGTGCAGGGTTGCAGGACCCTGCACCCCACTGGTCAGTGCTGGACAAGGGATCCCTGTATAAACTGCCCTTCGTCTCACCCCAGCATGCCTCAGTTGGAGGCGCTGTAGGGAGCAAGACAGGAGCACTGGCTGTGGGGGGAGCTCTTGTCTGTTCCAGCCTTGGCCTCTCCCAGCGAGGAGTGCTATGTGGAACAGAGCTGGAGTCCCAGCCTAGGGTGTGTGTTTGACCCAGAGGATGGGTTCACACCCTGTTTCTGTCCCTAGTCGCTGGAGCCCCCCTAGGGTGGAACTTGCAGGAGCAGAGCCAGGAGGTGGATGGGAGAGGGGGCAGGGTGGTCTCTTCCTCTCTTCGTTTTGGGTAAGGGCTCTCCATGTGGGGAAGGTGCTCTGGGCTCTGAAGTCACTCAGTCAACTCTGAAGTTGGGAGCCAGACTGCTCCATCCCAGATCCCCTCCAGCCCTCAGATCCCACAGCCCCTCATCAATTCCAGCAAGAGAAGACAGAGGGGAAAACGTGCTGATGACCAGAGGGGATAAAGGAGGGAATTCATTTCATCCTTGAGCCTCCCCAGAAACAGCTTCCGCAACAGCTGGGGGAGATGACCTCCCCTTCCTGTGTATACCCCGCTTGCCCTCAAACCCTGAGCCCGGAAGGAGTTGGGAATGACAGGTAAGAGAGAGAATCCCATTCTGGGTCTGCAGCCAGCTCTATGGTGAGGTGTTTATACAGGGATGCCTTGCCCAGCGCCGTGGGCTTTATTAACTGCACGGCAACAACAGCACTAGAAGCAGGGAGCAAAAGAGAATCCCAAAGCCGACTGCTGGGGCAGAGGTGGGTGGGGAATGGTCTGAGCTGGGATTTGTCTGGGGCAGAGCGAGGATTGCGAGGTGCCCTGGCTATATGTGAGGGGCAGAGACGAGGGGAGTATGGGTGGATTCTAGGGGGTGGATGGGAACTGCAGTTGCTGTTCCAGGGCTGGCCGGAGGAGGCAGGATGTGGGGAGAGCATAATGGGAGCGGGGGAGAGTGTTTGTTTTCCTGCTGCAGGCACTGGGAAAGGAAAGAAAATAGCAGATTTGTTCCATTTAAAATGTTCTGCTCTCCACGCCTGCCTCGAGGTGTGAACGTTTCCCCAGGACTGGAGTCGATTTTCATTCTTTCTGCACAGGCACAAACATATTTGTACGATAAAAATGTCAGGTCAGAGTGGGGGAAATATTCTGGGTTTGCTGCAGCCTCGCCTGCCTGTGGGAAGGCCATTCCAAGCTCACTGCCAGCCATGGGGGCAGATCTGGTCCGTGAAGAAATCCGGATGAGTTGTCTCAATAGCTTGTGGGGCTCGTTATTGTGATAGACACTACAGGAGCCCGTCATGCTGGGCACTGTGCAGGTTCTGCCTGAGATATTGTGGGCCCTGTCGGGCTGGGCACTGCACAGACACACAGTGAGAGACAACCCCTGCCCTCAAAGGGAAACTGAGGCACCAAGAGGGAACTGAATTCTCCCAAAGCCCCAGTCTCTTCTTCCCTAAACTACAAATCTCCATTGCCTTCCCAGAGCTGGGACTAGAGCCCAGGAGTCCTGGCTCCCAGTCCAGTTCTCTACTCACATCACTGCGCTGCCTCTTTGCTTTAAGCTCAGAGCTATTGGCATGTTTTTGCTAAAGTTCCATGTTCGCACTGCAGTAAGTAGCTGTGTGTGTGTTGGAGGGTGGTGTTTGGCTTCTAGGCAACACACTGTGTGTCCTCTGGTGCGTGCTCCCTGCTGCAACCAGTTGTGGCCAGGGCTGCTGGAAATGGGCTGAGTGCAGGATGCTGACATGACCACGTGACTTACTCGTGGCTTTGGATGGCGGGAGCTGCCCCAGGCCAGGCCAGACCAAAAGGCTGGGGATGGGGAACTCAGCACAGGGGGCTGGGACTCTTTTAGCTCAGTCCCCTCCCTCCCCCATGTGCTTTTGCCAGGACATCGTCCAGTTGGGAAGTGGAGGCCGCAGACTCTCGCGGGGTGTTAGACCGTAGGGTGCAATTGGGGTGGGAGAGGTGGTGAGGAGGAGAGAGGATGGGGGCTGAGCACAGGTGGGACAGCATCTTGCCACCTTCAGGCCCTAGTAGGGGTCGCTCTGGCTGCTTGGCTTGCCAGGTGGGTTTATGGGAAAGGAGCGATCGGACAGATAATTGGGGCTGGTGGGAGTCTAGCCAGAGCAGGAGGCAGAACAGGGAGTTAAGGGAAAGGCCAAAGCAGTGCGGGTCACTGAACCAGGGGAAACACTGTGTGGGATAAAACCTAATAGTCCCTCTCAGTGCACTCCTGTCTGCCCTGCTTTGCCTCTCCCCCATATACACCCCCATCTAGCTGTTTGAATGAGTAAACTGAGGCATGGAGCAGGGTAAGTGACTTCCTCAAGGTCACATTGTGAATGAATGGCCAAGCTGGGGATAGGAGCCAGAAGTCCTGACTCCCAATCCCCCTCCCACTGTAACCCACTAGACCTCGCTGCCCTACCAGAGCTGGAGTTAGAACCCAGGAGTCCTGACTCCCAGCTCCCCTGCTCTAACCCATTAGACTCCACTCACAACTTGATTCTTAGTAGAGGAGTGATTGTTTCAGATGTTATATCAGCCTATTAGCTCAGAGTCTGCACATGCAAGCAGCTGTTACTGTGTCTCTTGCACTTGGGCGGCTCTCCCCTCTTGCAGCAATTGGCTCAGGCTCTCTGCACACTCAGGCAGGCGCTGCATTGGTCAGCTACTCTTGTTTCTGTGGTTATTGCAGTGACTAGAAACATTCTGGCTCTGGGGCAGTGGATCCGGGGTGGTGGAACTGGCCAGACAGGGGGAGGAAGTGGCAGTGCTAAAAGAGGTGGTCAAGGGGGATGTTCTTAGCTTTGGCCGACTTCTTTGGAAAGCAGCCTTGCCAGCAGCTGCATGCTTCAGCTCAGAGCAGGGCATGGCCCTGGGCAGAGACCATGACCTCTGGGGGTCTTGATGCCAGTGGGTGGGTGCTGTGCTTGTGGGGAGGGGGAGGGTGAAGATTGGCGGGCTCTGATGGCTGTTGTCAAATGCAGGCTCCTGTGAGTGGTTGGGGGATGTGTCAGCAGGAGGCACTGTGCTGCCTGGGCTAACAGGGATCCTCGTCTCACTGTAAGATCACGGATGCAGCCCCGCATAGCGTGTGAGCCTGCACGGCCGCCTGCTGCGGGGGAGGCAGGAGCATGTGAGCAGGACTCAAGCCCTCGCTCTGCGCAGGGGGCCACCTTGGCCTTGTCCCTGCCCCTCCCTTCTCCCCCCCCCCCCGTACCTCTCCTGTGGCCCCGGCCAGAACCCCTCCCCCAATGCCACCCAGTGACCCCAGTCAGAATCCCCTTCCTTCCCCCATATCCTGCCCTGTGGCCCCACCGCTCCTCTCCACATCCCTTCCCCACATATCCCTGCAGCCAGTGCCCTCCCCCATACATGCTTCTACCTTCACTCTTCTCTGCACATTTATCTATTCATCCATCCCTTCAAGTCTTTCTCTTTCTTTCCCTTCCTGTTTCATTCCCTTTTCGCCCCTTCCAGGCTGTCCCTTGGGGTCACCCTTTCTGAGCTCCTCTCTCCCAGTCATTCCTCTCCCTCGGATCCCAGGCAGCTGCTCCATATGGGGTGCAAGCAGATGGGACTAAGAGGGATGGATCCAGTCCAAGATCATGGAGCTTCACCAGAGAAGTGCTTATGGAGGGGCCGCGAGGTGGGCAGGGGGATTGGGTGGGAGCCAGGCAGCGTGGCACTGGGGTTAGCAAAGAATTATTTGCTCCCCCAGCTTGTCCCTGCTGAGGTGATTTATATCTTGCCAACACAGAACCCTGAAGAAGCAATTTAGGAGCCTGACTGCTCTGGGGAGGGCAAGGGGTAGAATTCACTGGCTACTTAGCACTTCCTGTGCTGCTTGGGAGCAGGCTGGGACAGCCATGCCCCACAGGGGGCGCTGTGCTGCAGGGAGCAGGCAGGAGCTCAGTAGGGGGCGTTCTCCCCTCTCATGCGATGCTGACCCCAGCATGATGCTAAGGGGGCGCTGTGCTGCGGTAAGTTCCGGTTTTCCAGTGGGACATAGAGCCAACGTGAACCCTTGTGTTCATTAAAGCCTCGGGCATTGAACCTGTTGTCTTGGCAAAATCCCGGATGGGTGAGTCCATCCTGCCTTGCTGCGAAAACTGCTGTTTGAATTTGATCGGGGATTTCCTTCGCTCTGTGTCCGCAGAAGTCAGGCCGTGTTGCTATGTGGGAGTTAAACAACGCTGCATCCCACCCCAGAACTGGCTGCATCACAGCGCCAGGCGAGAGATCCCTGTATAAACAGCCCTCACTCCTCATCCAAAAACGTCTCCCATCCCAACCTTACTGCTCTTCTGAATACACCTCTCTCACAGCCACCCTCCCCAGCTGTCAGATTGGCATATGAAGGTCTCATCCTAGTTCCTGTGGACACAGGTACTAGGAGCCTGCTGGTAAGCTGAGGTGGGATCTGTGGCTGGCTACGGTTTTTAACCCCTTCTTGGAGCGAAAGAATAATTTCTTTCATTTAGATTTTATAACCTTTGCCATACAGAGAGAGAGAAAACGGAAAAGCCAGGCCAGCAGTGCAGAGTCCAGGTGCTGTTAGGAACAGAGTTATAGAGGTACCATGTGTGACACAGGCCTAGTGGGTCAAGGGAGTGTGTGTGCTTGGAGAACATGCTGTGGTGGGGTTAGACTGATCTGAGATGCACCTTCTTCTGGGGTGATGCGTTTCCAAGCAGAGGAAGAGTTTGCTTTGGGCCTAGGGATGTGTCTGAAGTGTAAAGGAGAGGGTTGGGGAGGCAGTGTGACCTAGTGGACACCGGTCTGGGACGCTGTTGACCTCCACTGTGTTCCATTTCTTCTGTGGCCACTGGCTCTGGATGACCTTGGGCAAATCACATCCCTGCTCTGTGCCTTAGTTTACCTCTCTGTAAAGTGGGGTTAATAATGCTGACCTGGTCTGTAAAGTACTGTACTTTGAGATCTTCTGATGAAAATCCCTAAATCAGAGCTACGTATTATTGTTGTTTTATACTAGCTAGGTATGTGATGTACAATCCTAGGGGGAACAAGGCAAGGAGTTTTCATCATGATGTTTAGGGTCAATCTTGGTGTGCTGCAGCGTGTCCCCTTGCAGTCAGTGCTGACCCCAGTGTGGCACTAGGGGGCGCAGTGCTGCAGTTTGTGGAGTGAGAGGCTCACCAGGGGTGCTGTCCCTAGGTCAACCAGTGACACTGATGTAAAAATGCCCCACGTTTTTGCCCAGGACTCTCTAAGCGGAATCGCCCTTAAGTGTGACGTTACTCCTGGCGAGCCGGTTGTTGGTGTTGGGCTGAGCTGCCTGTCCATGGGCAGATTCCATAGCGCAAAAAGCCGACTCTTTAGGAAATTGTGTTTTCCTGAGCAGGGACCAGCCCCCCCCGGTCTCCCTCAGCCCCCCGTGTCCTGGCAGGCTCTGATCGCTGCCGTGAACGGCTGGTGCTGACACTAATGCGATGTTTGTCGGGGCCAGGCACAGGTGAGACAGGCAAATTTGTTTCCTCAGCATCACCAGATGGCAAGTGAATTGTCAGGTGCCAGCAGTGGAGGGGCACTCCCCTCCCCGGCGGCGCTGGGCCGGACGTGGGGTGTCCACACTGCCAGGGCGATAGCTGCTCGAGGAATGGGAGATGGTGAGTGAGAGCACGCTCAGCCAGCCAGCCAGACACATGCACACACATACAGACCCTAGGCCCCCTTACTACCTGTAGGTGCTACCTCGCTTCTCTCTGAGGGTCCCCGTACTTCTCACTACTGTTTAAATTCAAGCAGGCCCCTTGACAGGGGCCTGCTTGAATTTAAACAGTAGTGAGCCCCTCTTTTCTTCCCTGTACTTTGAGCACTGAAAGAGACACACGCAAAGTGCTTTAATGTAGAGCAGCCTAGGGGTTGGCAAGGCGGGGCCAGGCCTCCTGGGTTCTGTACCTGCTTCTGGGATGGGAGTGGGTCTAGCACAGGGGAGGGCTACTGGCAGCCAGGACTCCTGGGTTCCCTCCTCAGCTGTGGCAGGGGAACGAGGCTGCTGGATTACAGCAGGGGCAGGCTGGGGGGTCTATTTTCAGCTATGCCACTGACTTGAATGAGTCACTTTTGTATGCTCATCTCCTCAGTTTCCCCACCCACCCTTTATCTATTTAGACCGCGAACTTTTCATGATATGGATTGTCTCTCTCTGTAGGTCTGTGCAGTGCCCAGCAAAAAGGGCCCCCCAGTTTCAGTTGGGGGATCTGTGCAGCACCTCGCATGATGGGGCCCTGATTACAGTTGAGTCCTCTGGGCTCTACAAATGACTAATAATGTAGACACAAAACGATGATGATATTGACACACCCCCTGTGCACCTGCCCTCTTCTCCCACGCTCTCATTTCACCTTGTGCACACACATTCCTCGCACAGATACCCCTTCTCACACTCTCATCCCTCCTTGTGCACACACACTCCTCGCACAGATACCCCTTCTCACACTCTCATCCCTCCTTGTGCACACACACTCCTTGCACACCTGCCCCCTTCTCACACTCTCTCATCCTGCTTTGTGCACACACACTTTGCGTGCTCCTGCCCCCTCCTTACACGTTCTGTAACTCTTGAGTGGACAACCCCTGTATGTACCTGCCCCCTCTCACTGTGCCCCTGTCTCTCTGTGCAGGGAAGGAGGAATACGTGGCGACCTTCAAGGGCAACGAGTTCTTCTGCTACGACCTGTCCCACAACCCGATCCAGAGCAGCACTGATGAGATCACGCTGTCCTTCCGCACCCTGCAGCGCAATGGCCTTATGCTGCACACGGGGAAGTCGGCCGACTACGTCAACCTGTCGCTCAAGAGCGGGGCCGTGTGGCTAGTCATCAACCTGGGGTCGGGCGCCTTTGAGGCGCTGGTGGAGCCCGTCAACGGCAAGTTCAATGACAACAACTGGCATGACATCCGGGTGACCCGGAACCTGCGCCAGGTATGCACCAGTGTCAGCTGGGACCCACATGGCTGATTGGGACAGAGGGCGTTCACTAGTGATCCTCCCTGGGCAGCATTGTCTGTGGTGTACCACCACCCCATGGTGTTGCTGGTGAGAGGTGCCCCAATGATGTCCCTCCCAGGGTAGCATTGTCTGTAGTGTCCCCTTGCTCCATGGCATTGCTGGGGGATGTGCCCCGGTGATGTCCCCTTCATGGTCTGTGTTGTGCCCCCGCCGCATGGCATTTCTGGGGGGACATGCCCCAATGATGCCCTCTCTGGACAGCATTGCTGGGATGGGAATTTCCAGCCAATCAGAACGCCCTCCCCCAAATATTTCATGGTGCCAAGGGTGGGTGTGGGTGCATGGGCCGGGATGCCAGTGGGCAGGAGGTAAATGGGCTGGGAACTGGGCTTGGTTCTTATTTACTTCTTTGGTCCCTGGCTGTCCAGATACCAGCAAGAGAATGTGTCTGAAACAAACTTACCTAGGGTCCCCTCAGCCCCCTAAATTTCCCCCCATCCCTTCCCCAAAAGAGGAGCATTGCCTCCTAAAGTATATCCCCCGTCCCTCCCGGAGATGAGCTAGCGTGGAGAGGGCCACAATGAGCTAGTGACACATCCACAAGGGACCTTCAGTTCCATGTACTCAGCTCAGGGCACTGCCCCATTGCCCCCTGGGGGTTCTGAGCTTCCCTCAACGAAGATAAGGGGCCAGGTGTTGCAGTTAGCCACCACAGCTAATAAGAAGGCTGCTCTGTGACTGATTGGGGGAATGGAACGTGGGATCTTTCCCCTCTAGGGGGTGTTGGCTCCGATCCAGCCCCAGGGAGGAAGGACTGTCTGGCTTGCTGGGGAGGGCAGGGAATGGTATATGGGCCTCCCCCAGAACTGGGGAAAGAATCCAGGAGTCCTGATTCCAAATTACCCAACTCTAAAGCTCTAGAAAACTAGGAATACTTGTAGAACCTTAGAGACTAACCAGTTTATTTCAGCATAAGCTTTCATAAGCCCACGAAAGCTTATGCTGAAATAAACTGGTTAGTCTCTAAGGTGCTACAAGTATTCCTTGTTTTCTTTATGGATACAGGCTAACAGGGCTGCTATGCTTAAACCACTAGACACCACTAGACATCACTCCCCTCCTGGAGCCAGGCAGAGAGCCCGGGAGTCTTGACTCCCAGCCCATGCACAGATGGAGATGGGCTGCGCTCTTCTCATGGATCCCTCTGTGCCGGGCTGGCCAGGTGTGTCCTGGGTGTGGGCGCTGTTCCCCCCACCCGTGGGTCTTCAGCTGCCACGGGTGAAAAGAATTGTTGCTTGGCATTGAGGCCCATGCCCTCTGCACAAATCCACCTGTTGCACTGATCAGAGCTGGCAACTCCCAGCAGCTTTGGGTATCTGGACTTGCATGGTGCTGCAGCACAGGAGCCAAGGAGAAGTGGCTGGGTGCCCTCCAGCCCCTTACCCCTCAGGACTAGGCATGCACCCGCCCCCCCCCTCAGCCACTCATCCCACTGCTAAACACCCACTGATCTTCCAGCAGCCTCGTGGAAGGGACTCCTGGGTTCCATCCCAGCTCTGGGAAAGGGCTGGGGTCGAGTGGTTAAAATGGCAGGGAGCCAGGACCCTGGGGGATTTGGGGAATGGACAGTGCATTGTGTTGGGGAAGTGATTATGCACCATGATATCCCCTGGCTTAGATACACCCCACTCCTCTCCATGGTATCTGGACTGCAGGGCCCCTTACACCCCACGGAACAGAGATCCCTGGGTCTGACCGACCAATGGACTAGGGTGTTCTTATTACTGCGATGCTTTGGGGGGAGCCTCATTCTTAGGCATTGTCTGGTGACTCATAGGGGGCTCCAGGGTCAGGGACAGGCTATATTGAGGCCTGGAGGTTTGGGGGTGAGGATGTGATGGGGAGGTTGGGGGAGGCTGGGATGAAGTAAAGGAGGTTGGAGGGTTGGAGGGAGTTGCAGGAGGAATTGGTTCAGCAAAGAGGGAAGGCTTTGGGCTATAGGAGGAGCTGGGGTGGAGTGAAAGCACAGGGAAGTAGAGGAGTTGAGGTGTGGGTTGTAGGTGTGTATTGGTGAGTTGGTATGAGGGGAGATGTGTGGGACTGGTGTGTACTGGGGAGATGGGGGAGGTAGAGGAGGTTGGGTGGGAGTGAGGGGGAGGTTGGGAGGGGAGGTGTGTGGGGTTGGCGTGTACAAGGGAGGTGGGGGAGGTAGAAGAGGTTGGATGGGTGAGGGGGGAGGTGTGTGGGGTTGGTGTGTATGGGGGAGGTGAGGGAGGTAGAGGAGGTTGGGTGGGGTGAGGGGGAGATGTGTATGGGGGAGGTTGAGTGGAGTGAGGGGGAGGTTGGAAGGGGAGGTGTGGGGGGTTGCTGTGTAAGGAGGTGGGGGAGGTAGGGGAGGTTGGATGGAGTGAGGGGAGGTGTGTATGGAGGAGGTTGAATGGGATGAGGGGAAGGTTGGGAGGGGAGGTGTGAGGTTGGTGTGTATGGGGGAGATGGGGGGAGGTGGA
>VOCN01043179.1:0-15383 GCA_007922305.1 Dermatemys mawii
ATTTGGGGGCCTTGCAGCAGCTGGAATTGGACAGGGTGAGAGTTCAGAAAATGCACCATAATGACTTTAGGGTAGCTCGATGGGCAGTGGGTGATTGGAGGAAGGGCCTGTCTCTTGTCCTCCAGACCAAGGAAGAATGATGGGGTTGGAGTCTTGTTCTTCACATTCCCAGTGCGGGTATAGAAGCTGGAGGAGCTCTGATCAGGGAGGGCATTACTAATGGACTTGGTGCTCCGTGGCATTGGTTACTGCTACGTTAGTGTTTGTGGTCCCCAGTTAAGGTGTGAAAGGAAAGATCAATGGAAGGAACTGGTTCCCTTCCTCTGGACCGCATGATGTTTGGCAATGGCGGGGGATTTTAATTGTGTCAGCCAGACTGAGGACTTCTGGTCCTATTTCCCCGATTGTCAGAGGAAATGTTTTTACAATTAGCATTACCTGGTGCAGGGTCTGTAGGAAGATCAGCTTGTTTCTCTGTAGCAGAAGCAGAGGAGGGGGGCTGTAGCCTCCTATTCCTCTGACTCGAGCTCACACCAGCCGCAGATGGGGTTCACCTTTCTGCGGGGACAGGCCGGGAGTCACATTGACCGGAGTTACATGACAGAGAGCACGTGGACAGTGCAGGGCAGGATAGAGCCAATAGACTGTTCGGATCACGCAGCTCTCACCGTGTTCTCAATGTGGGCAATTCCCTGACCCAGGGCAGAGGATATTGGAAGCTGAGGATCCAGAGCTTGTAAGTTAAAGGGGCGGATGGTAAATCTTGGCGGTGTTGGCGGAATGGGAAAGCATTAGAGGGTTCTAGGACAATCAGCGGGATTGGTGAGAGTCGGTCAGGAAGGAGTTGGAGGCTTTATTCTGACAGTTGGGCAAACACCACAACGTTAAAGAAACTAACGGTGCCAAGTCCTGCAGCGCCGCCTGTGGGATTTCCACAAGACCATCCAGGCAGGGAAGTCAGTCAACACGTGACTGCATGAGCGTATCAAGCGACAGCTGACCGACCTCTAGGAGATGAGTCCGCAGCTAGATGATATGAGTGGGACACCGAGTGAAGGGGGGCGGCCTCCCCAAACATTTCTGAGGCCTGCAGGAAACAGAAACAAAGCTGGAGGATGTGGGGACTCAGGGCAGGATTTGTGAGTCCAGTAGAGTAGGACTATAGTCGAGGGAGAAGGAGAGAGAACCCAGTGAGGGGAAGCTGCTGGTGGGAAGTAGTAACTACAGAGTGCAAGGCAGTCAGCTGAGAGTCACAGGGCTACAAGAAAAGAAAGAGGGGCAGGTCCTATGGTGTAATGGTTAGCACTCAGGACTCTGAATCCTGTGATCTGAGTTCAAATCTCAGTAGGACCTCCTTGACATAAATCTCTTTGCTATGAAGTCCGAGAACTCCTTGGCTATTGTGTCTCTGGTTGAAACAGAGCTTTTTCCCTGCCCCCCTCCACTGCTGGGTGTCTGATGTCCACTGAAGATAGGTCTTTGGTCCAGCTGGTTCATCAGGATGGCTGCTATAGGTTGAGGTCTTAGAACTTAACAGTCTGGCTAGAGATGTCTGCCCTTCCAGAGCCTGCACCTCTCCCACTTCACCCAAACCCTGCTCCCATTTCCAGCAAATCTCTCCTATCCCAAAACTCACTCCTACAGCCTGCACCCCTCCCCCACCCCTCCTATCTCAAAACCCACTTCCAGAGCTGGCAGCCCTCCCTCTTTTCACACACCCCTCCATCCCCAAACTCCCTCCTAGAGTCTGCACCCCTAGCCTGGAATCAAAGTTCATCTCAAAGCCTGAACCCCCACCCACTGCACCCCCTCCCATCCCCAAACTGCCTTCCAGAGCCTGCACCCCAAACCTAGGGCCTGCACCACTCAGCCCCCCGCTCCCCAACCCCCCTGTACCAGCCCAGAGCCTGCACCAAGCAACCAAACTCCATTGCAGAGCCTGCATCCCAATCCCCTGCCCCACCACTCCAGACCTCCCCAAATTCCTTCCCAGACCCTTAGCCGGGTGCAGAACGGTAGAGTTTGAGTGGGAGCATTGGGCACACCACAATATCTACAGACCTGTCACTGTGGGCTTGAACAACCCTTGTTTCTACTAACAGCCAAAAATACTGGCCAATTGCGCCACAGAAATACAAGTCTGTTGGCTCCGAGGCTTCTACCTAGAAGCCTATGCATCTGCCTGCCCGTGCTCGAGCTTGCAAGGTACTAGTGTGGATGCTAGGTGCTGGGGGTCACTGTGTGAAGAGTCAGTGGAATGGCTGTGGCGGGGGAACATGAGGGAGGCTCTCGGGACACAAGGCAGCTCTGTGTGTCTGTCAGGGTGAAGAGCCACGTGAAGGCAGAAACAGAGGCAGGGAGACAGAGCTTCCACCTCCACCACAGGAGAATGTTGCCATCTGGGAGGAACCTGCTGTGTGCCAAGAGGCCTTTATTCCTCCAGCCTGCAAGGACAGAGGTGGTGTCAGGAAGTTGCCCCTTCAATTCCACACACAAAAGGCCCTTCTGAGGAAAGGCAAAATCCAGAAGAGGAGAAGTAACATCAGGAAGGACTTTAACAACACAGACTTTCAAGATTTGGGTAGATAGTTCACCACCTCACCAGGGATTGAATCCAGGACCCTCAGATTAAAAGTACAACTTTCTACCAACTGAACTAGCCAGGCTCACAAAGTAGAAGAGCAAGTTCATGCAGAGGAGAAACTAGTCAAGAAGATCAGTGCAGGAAACAATAGAGGAAACCTGCTGCTCTCTCACTTCCTAGCTCTAGCCCTGGCCTGTTCCTCCCTCCAGCGCCCTCAGTCACTTTGCCAGCACAATGCCTCACTCAATTCCACCCTCTCCAAACCCCAGAAGGCCCAGCTCACCAACCTGGCCTCACTTACAGCTTCCTCTTAAGCCCTCACTAATAGGGAGGAGTATTAAGTCTTCTTCCCTCAGATCCATCCTCCACCATTCCATGTGTGACTCTGGACATGAGCAGGATTCATGTCAAGTACAGCACATTAAAAATCACCTGCTAAGACAAGGGCTTAAACCCTGGCACTTCAGAGTACAAGCACTATGCTCTACTAAAGAAGCTAGCCTAGTTTATTGAAAGGATTCACCCCTCCCACCACAAGTGCAAGAGGGCAGACAAAAGAAGCAAAAAAAGTCCCAGAAGCCCCAACTCTTTTTTCTTCAAAGCTACTGCACCTCAGCAGGATTCCTCCTCCTCCTGCCTCTTGTTCCTCTGTGTGACTGAATCTCCCCACCAAGACAGCCAGTTCTTCCGCCGCACCCCAATCCCCTCTGCCTAAACCTCCCTGCCACTGTCCTGCACCTGGCTCTATGGAATTAAGTTTCACATCTCCCTGGAACTCTTCTTCTCCCAAGAGAGTCTCTGTCCCCCTCAGTAGTTGACCCAAGAAACACAGTCTCTGCCTTTTACAAAGAAATGCTTGGAAAAACACCTCTAATGTGGCCTAATGGATCAAACATCTGACTTTTAATCAAAAAATTGACGGTTCAAGTCCCTTTGTGGTTGGGTGTGTGGAGTTCAACCTTTCTGCTGAAAGACCTGCTTGCTTCAGTTCTGGAACTTCTTCCTAGCCACTCATGCTGATGTTCTGGCTTCAGCTAAAGCCCAAGGAAGGAGTTGGGCTTTAGGTGTCATGAGCCCCCAGGTGCTTTAGTCTACCTGTTGCCATTCCTGACTTGCCACAGTAAATGGGCATATGTCTGGGCTACTGTGTGGAGGAGTTTTCCTCTTCCCAATGTGCACATGTCTCTGTATTGAGGGCCCTAGGTAAATAGTGCCCTTGGAGCCTAGGTGTTTCTCTGCTTCTCAGCAGCTTGAGAAAAGCCTCATGGGGACAAATGGGGTTGGAGTCCTTTTCTTTACATTCACAGTGTGAGTACTGTACGTGGTGAAGTTCAGACTAGGGATGACATTACTGGTGGACTTTGTGCTCCTGGGCAGTGGTTACAGCTATATTAGTGTTTATGGTCCTCAGTAAAGGTGTGAAAGGAAAGATCAATGGAAGGAACTGGCTCCTTTCCTCTGGACCGCACGGTGCTTGGTGTTGGGGGGATTTTAATTGTGTCTTCTGGCCTGAGGGCTCCTGATCCTATTTCCCTGACTGACAGAGGAAACATTTTTACAATGAGCACTACCTGGCGCAGGTCTGTAGCGAGGTTGGCTTGTTTCTCAATAGTGGAACCAATGGAGGGCAGGCGTTAGCTTACTATTCCTCCGACCTGAGCTCACGCCAACCACAGATGGGTTACACCTTTCTGCGGAGACACATTGAGCGGATTTACATGATAGAGAGCCAGGGCCGGCGTGAGCATTTTTGCCACCCTAAGGAGAACAGCAGTGGAAGTCTGCTGAAGATGGGCAGAGCTTCCGGAGCATTGGGAAAAAAAGATTATGGAAGTTCAAATCCTGCTGCAGAAATGCCGCCAACAGCAGAAGCGGCACAGAAGGCATGTCCGCCAAAATGCTGCCGAATTTTTTCCTGAGACCTGCCGCTGAAATACCGGCAATGGAGTGAAGATGCCGCCCTCAAAACAGTTAAGTGCCGCCCTCAAAACCGGTGCTGTCCTAGGCGACCACCTAGGTTGCCTAGTGGTTGCACTGGCCCTGCACAGAGCCCATGGAGAGCCAGTGAAGAGTAGAACCAATGGACTGTTTGGATCATGCAGCTCTCACCGTGTGCTCAATGTGGGCAATTCCCCGACTCAGGGCAGAGGATATTGGACCCTGAACATCCTGAGCTTGCAAGATAAAGGAGCAGAGTGGTGAGGCCTGGCGGTGTTGGCAGAACGGGAAAGCATCAGAGGGTTCTGTGACAACCAGGGGAACGGTGGGAGTCACCGAGGGAGGAGTTGGTGGCTTTGTTCCAGCAGCCAGGGAAACACCATGACATTAAAGAAACCAACATTGGCAAGTCCTGCAGCGCCACCTGTGGGATTTCTACCAGACCATCCAGGCAGGGGAGCTAGTCAATATGTGACTGCATGACCGGATCAAGTGACAGCTTCCTGAACTCTGGGAGATGAGTCTGCAGCTGGCTGATATGAGTGGGACACTGAGTGAAGGGAGGGGTGGCCGCCCCAGACATTTTTGTGGCCTGCAGGAGAGAGAGAGACAAAGCTGGGGGAGGCGGGGATTCAGGGCAGGACCCATGGATCCAGTAAGCAGGACTATAGTTGAGGGAGGAGGAGAGAGAGTCCTGTGAGGGGAAACTACTGGTGGGAAGCAATAAGTGCAGAGTGCAAGGCAGCCAGCTGAGAGACACAGGGGTCCAAAAGTGACCATAGTAGCAGGTCCCCTGGTGTAATGGTTAGCACTCAAGACTCTGAATCCTATGATTTGAGTTCAAATATCAGTGGGACCTTATGCTCATATGTCTGTTCACTATGATATACTAGAACTCAATATCCTTGACTACTGTGTACCAAAGGGATTTTTTTTCTCTACTGATGCCCACAGGAGCTAGGTCTTTGGTCCAGCTGGTTCAACAGGATGATGGCTATAGGCTGGGGTCTTAGAACTTAATGGCATGGCTAGAGATTCCTGCAGGTTGACATGATGTTTTGGTTTCTCACTGCTTCACCTGATCTCCACAACTTTGGCGCCTGTATCTGCAGCTGCCACATTCTTCCCCTACCCGTTCCCCACATGGCATTTAAAGGAAGGAGTGTCAGGGCCAGACTTGATAGGCAGGAGGCAGGAAGAGTTCCAGGCTGGAGCCCAGCTCACCTTTCCTCCTCTGGGCACCTAGAGCAGAGGTGGCTGGTGCTGACAACTCCAAGGGAAGCCTTAGAAACCACAGAGTAATTGAGGGTGGGGCAAGAGGGGGGATCAGACATTCACATGACACCCAGCTGGCCTGTTCCCTGCCATGCCAAACACCACTGAAGGCCACCCATAGATCAGCGTGCAGGACAGCTGTTGATGCTCTGTGGCCAATACCAGAAGACGGTAGGAAAGCAGGGCCAGCCATCCCGGTGGGGCATCTGACCGTTCCCACTCAAGGTGTCACTTTTTCAGTGTAGCAGGAGATTTTTCCCCAAGAGGCTTTTCTCAAGCTGACGAGAAGCAGAGAAACACCCAGGCTCTGAAGGTGCTATTTACCAAGCCCCCTCAATACAGGGACAGGTGAACATTGGGATGAGGAAAACTGCTCTACACACTAGCTCAGGAATCTGTCCATTTTGTTTGGCAAGTCTAGAGTGGAGGCACCTGGGGCTCAGGCCCCAGCCTTTGTGATGCCCAAACCCCAACTCCTTCCTGGGGCTCTAGCTGAAGCCAGAACATTGGTCTGAGTGGCCAGGAAGAGGTTCCAGTGCTGAAGACAGCAGGGCATTCAGGAGGAAGGTAAAACTGCACCCACCTAACCACGAAGGGACTTGAACTCTCAATAGCCTGATCCGAAGTCAGACGCCTTATCCATTAGGCCACATGGTCACATAACAAAAGCCTTTCTAAGCACTTCTTTGGAAAAGACAGGACCGTGGCCGGGAGGTTTAGGCAGAGGGATGGGGGTGCAGCGTCCAGACCAGCTGTCTACATGTGGGGTTTTAGTCCCACTGATGCACAGGAGGGAAAAAGAAGAATCCAGTTGAGAGGCAGTAGCTGTGAAGAAAAAGAGATTGGGTTCCTGGGACTTTTTTTTTTGCCCCTCTTGCACTTGTGATGGAAGGGGTGAACCCCTTCAGCAAACCTTTGATAGAACATGAAGCTTTTTACTGGGTGCTCCTGTGCTAGAGCTCTTGTTTTAGCAGTTGGTTTCTAATCTGCTGTGCGTGCCAGTCACCAAGTGAATCCTGGTTGAGTCCAGAGCCACATACGGATTCCCACAAGCCATGGCAATTTCCTGGAAAGGCCCCTTCCTTCTGCTGAGTGCTTAGGAAGCAGGATAGAAGCCAACATCTGCAAGAGTGGGACCAGACTGTGGTTGGCCAGAGGTGCTGTGGGGCCAGGTGCTGAGAAAGCCAAGGGGAGGGAGAGAGCAGCAGAGAGAATGGAGAAGAGAGAGGGAGTAGCTGCAGAGAAGCTGTGAGTGCAGAGTACAAGTTGCCAGCTGAGGATCACAGGTGTCTAGAGACTGTGACCCCATCTGGTCCCATGGCGTAAGGGGTACTGTCAGATCACTGAACACTGCCGGCTGAGCTCAGATGTCAGGGGGACTCTGGGACCTGTAGCTCCATAGCTAAGCACAGGTGGATTATAGACGCTTTGTCTTGCTCTTTCAAATGACGTGGGAGCCAGTCTTTTGCCTGCTTGCTGTTGTGACTTGAGTGCCAGAGGGGATGTCGCATCCAGCAGGCTGGCCTTGCCTGGAGCCCTAGAGGGAGGGATGGGAGCTGGATTTACTCTGAGTCCTGTGGCTGGGCTACAGCCAGGCCTAGGAAGCAGCCCTATTGGTTGACCTACTTGCCCAAAGTCACTTGGGCAGTGTTGGTCTTTACCCAGGAATGCTGAAGTTGAAGGGCGGGACTGAGGGAGACTTAATACACCTCCCTGCTAGTCAGGGCTGAAGAGGAGGCTGTAAGTGAGGCCATGTTGATGAGCTGGGCCTTCCAGAGTTTGGGGAGGGTGGAGTTGACTGGGGCATGGTGCTGGAAAATTTCCTCAGTGCAGTGGAGGGAGGAGTAGGTCAGGGCTAGGGCTGGGAAGAGAGAGAGCAGGAGGTTTCCTCTATTGTTTCCCTCTCTCTTTTTCTTGTCTACTTTTTCCTCAGCATGAACTAGCTCTTTCATTTTGTGAGCCTGGCTAACTCAGGTGGTAAAGCCTCAAACTTTTATTCTGAGGGTCCAGGATTCTAGTCCGTGCTCAGATGAGAAGCTATTATTCTGAATCTTAAAAGTCTATATCTTTCATGTCCTTCTTGATTTTACTTTTCCTCTTCAGGATTGTGCCTCTCCTAAGAGGGGCCTTTCGTGTGTGGGATTGAAGAGGAAACTTCCTGACGTCCCCTCTTTTCTGACGGGCTGGAGGAATAAAGGCCACTGGGCACATAGCAGGTTTGTCCCAGATGGCTGCGTTCTCACCTGGTGGAGGTGGAAGCTCTATCTTCTTGCCTCTCTTTCTGCCTTCATGGGGCTGTGCTGATCTGGCTGTCCTGTCTGAGAAAAGGTGTGAGGGATGTCTGGAGCTTCTGCTTCCTATTGAGGGCTCTCTCCTACCGCAGAGCAACATGGGCTCTGCGGAGAGCCTGAAAGAATTGCACCATCAGCATTAGATTGCACCCAGCGCTTGTCTTTACTGGGAGGGAGCGATGAGGAGTGTGGGGCTCAGGACTCCCAGCTGGAGAGTAGTGCAGGTGTCAGGGCTGCTGGCTGTGACCTGGAGGAGCGTGCGGGGTCTGTGAGAGGAGTGGAGGTAGAGGAGGAACACATGTCTGCAGTGCTGGGGGACGCCTGTGACTCTTCCAGGCAGAAGGTTTTTGAGTGTTGCCAGGCACTGCGAGGCTGGGTCCAGCCCAGTGTTAGGGTCTGAATAGTCAAGAGACTGGGGAGGAAAGGGAGTAATTGGTGGCATGGAGCATCAGGAGCCGCTCACTCACCTTGGGGGGACTGAGCTGTCTTTGTGTACCAGTAGTGGTGAGACCAGAGGGGATGAGGAGCAACAGTCTGGGGGCTCATTCAGACAGACAAGGAAACACCCCTATGGGGGAGCACTGACCCAGTGGTCAGGACTGGGCCTGTTGGTGACCCCCACAGTGTCCTTGGTCTGACATGAGCCTGGGGCCACTTGCAGGTGTCCAAGCAGTGGGAGCCACTCTACTGCAGATGGCAAATGTCAGGGCCAGGAGACGGCAGAGCTGGAAGGCAGGAGAACAGAGCAGCATTCCAGACTGGTGCCAGAGGTGGGATTCTGACCAGTTGGTCCCCCACCAGCGAAGAGGAAATCTTCCACTGCAGCAGCCTCTCATTCAGTGACCACAGAGTGTTTGGGGTCTTTTTTGAGGGACTGCAGACTGCCATCTCATTGCATCAGCAGCAGCAGCATACAATACATGGGGGTTTAAAGTGCCATCTTCTGCTGCTCTCTCCAAAGCCACACAGAGTGACCACCTCCCCACATAACAAGCTATCAGCCTCCCTCCTTATTCCCAGTGCAGAGTCTGAAACCCCAGGACTCACAGCCCCATGCAGCTCTGGGCAGCAGTGATACTGGGCCCAGCTCCGACCTGTTCTTCTCAGGTGATTCCTCCCCAGCACAATGCTCCTCCCTGCTCCTGTCCCGGGGTGTCTCCGTTCGGCCACCATCTCGTCCCCAGGCAGGTTCTCTGCTGCTTCACTTTCCAGGGGTCTGCAGGCAGTGGCCTTTCTCTGCCCAGGGCTCCAGACCCACTCCCTGCACTTTTCCTCCTTTCTCTCACTGCTCCCCCTCCCCCATAGGAAAAAGACTGAAAGGGGCCATGCTCTCTAAACCCAAAAAGGGTTACACCATCTGTCCCACAAAAGAAATAATCCTTGACTGTCCCCATCAAGGTGGACAACTCTAAACTACAAATCCCCTGCAGGAGACCCAGGGCCCCCGTTCATCAGGAGCATTCCTGTTGTCCATCCCAAAGGACCCCAAGGGGTAGAACAGGTTTCCCACAGGATGAGCTGGACTCCTAGGGTCTGACCCATCCTCCATGAACTTATCTAGTTCTTTTTGAACCCTGTAATCGTCTTGGTCTTCACAACATCCTCTGGCAAGGAGTTCAGCAGGTTGACTCTGTGTTGTGTGAAGAAATACTTTTTTTGGTTTGTTTTAAACTTCGTGCCTATTAATTTCATTTGGTGACTCCTAGTTTTTTGTTATGAGACGCAGTAAACAGGACTTTCGTATCAACTTTCCCTACATCAATCATGGTTTTATAGACCTCAAGCATATCTTCCCTTAGCCGCCTCTTTTCCAAGCTGAGAATTCCCTGTCTTATTAATCTCTCCTCATACGGAAGCCATGCCGTATCTCTAATCATTTTTCTTGCCCTTTTCTGAACCTATTCCAATATATTTTTTTGTGACCAGGTGGCCATATCTGCACACACTATTCGAGATGTGGGCATACCATGGATTTCTATAAGGGCAACATGATGGTTTTTGTCCTATACTTTTTCCCTTTCTTAATTATTTAAAGCGTTCTGTTTGGTTTCTTGGTTGCCGCTGCACATTGAGTGGAGGTTTTCCGAGAACTCTCCAATATGTCTCCAAGATGTCTTCCTTGAGTGGTAAAAGTAATTTAGAACCCATCATTTAACATATACAGTAGGGATTATGTTTTCCAATGTGGATTACTTTCCATTTATTAACATTCAATTTCATCTGCCGTTTTGTTGCCCAGTCACCCAGTTTTGTGAGATCCTTTCACAGCTCTTCACAATCTGCTTTGGACTTAACTATCTAGAGTAGTTTTGTATCATCTGCAAATTTTGCCACCTCACTCTTTACCCCTTTTTCCAGATCATTTAGGAATACATTGAATAGGACTGGCCCCAGTGCAGTCCCCTAGAGAACATTGCTATTTACGTCGCTTCAGTGTGAAAACTGTTACCCATACTCATGTGTATTCCTGTACTAAGTAGTTGATTTAAACTTAATTCTGTGTATTTGTGTATCTCAGCACCTTGAGATGTCAAGGTTTATCAGTAAACCAAAGTATTCCCAGGAGGTTTCACTGACATTTGAACTCAAATTGCACCATTCAGAGTCCTGCCATTCCACCATGGGACCTACACATGTGTATTAAGAGAGTCATTCACTCACAGGCTCCCCTGCCTTGATGGTCTTGTGGCAATCCCACAGGTGACCCTGCACCACTTGGCACAGTTTTTTTTCCTGTTGTGGTGTTTGCCCCACTGCCAGTACAAAGGCCAACAACTTCTCCCTCAGTGACTCTCACCAATCCTCTGATTGCCCTGGGGCCAGGCCTTCTAGTGCTTTTCCCTCAGCCAACACCACCAGGTCTATCCACCCCTCTTCCTTATCTTCAAAGCTCTGGATCCTCAGCTTCCACTAGCCTCTGCCCCAGTCAGGGAATTGCCCACATTGAGAGCTGCCTGATCTGAACAGTCATTGGCACTACCCTGTCCACCTGCTCTCTTCCATGTGAACTTGATTGATGTGACTCCTGCTCTGCCCACATCTCCAAGAGCAGTCTTCTCTCACTCTCTTTCTGTCCTATTGGGTCAACCAATAAGTCACAGGGGGAAAGGCAGCTCCTGTCTCTCATTGTTAAATGTCAGCAGGCCAGGACTTGGCTCAGGTAAAGGTGTCTCTACACTCCCAGAGAACAAGCCACCCCTGCACAAGGGCCTAGGAAAGTGTTTGCCAAAGCCTGGGATTGAACCAGGGACCTTGAGATCTTCAGTCTAACACTCTCCCAACTGAGCTACTTTGGCAGCTACTGGAGACTTTTTCGGCCTGCTGCTTCTTTGTCCGGCATGTTTTTGCAGCTGTGGCACACAAAAAGGACATTATACAGAGTGCAACATCACCCCCTGCTCCACCTCAGGCTCTGCCCCCACTCCACCTGTTCCCCCAAGCCCCACCCCCTTCCATCTCTTCCCACCCCATCCTGCCCTGCCCTGCCCTGGGCCTATTTCTCTCCCTCCTCCAATCCTTTCTGTCCCAGCTTTTCCACCCTGGTGTCTCTTGCACAGCACTGAACAGCTCATCACTGGCAGGCAGGAGGCTCTGGGGGTGAAGGGGATGAGTCTCTCAGACAGGCCTACTAGCAGGTAGGAGGCGGTGCTGCTGCCACTGGGTTCTGAGCACCAATTATTTTTCTGTCGGTGCTGCAGTACCATATAGGTTGTATAGGGGTACAAGGGTTTGCATAAGGGTATTGTCCTGGTTAGAGACTGGCTAAAACACCAGCCTTGCTGTAACTAGGGTTTGAACCTACACAGGAAAACCCTGTGCGATTGCAACACCAAGGATTTGACTACTTAGCCCTCACACCTGTCAGCCCTCTAATGCCCTAGAGCCAGAGAAACTGGTAAATAGTCACAAGGCCCAGGCTTGACATCATCTGAAATACAGAATTCACCCAACAATCCTGGCTCCCAAAGCACAGGGGGGATGTGGGGTTTGTTCTCTTTGCTTAGCCATGTGCAGTAGCACAGAGAGTGCTTTGAAAAGGCAATTTAAAACCTAAGTGGACCAAAAGGGACTTGAATCCTAAACCCCCAGATTAACAAACTGGTGCAACACCAACTGAGCTAATGGGGTATATTGAAAATGCCAACCTTTCCACCACAATAGCAAGGCAGCAGACATAAGCAAGTCAAAAAAAGTTCAAGGAACCTTCCTCTTTCTCCACAACTAGATTCCCCCTCATTGTCCCTTCTGTGCCTCAATAGGACTAAATCTCTGCAGCAAAGTCCTGCACCTGGCTCCATAGAATTAACTCTCACACCTTGCTGCGGACTCTACTTCTTGTGCCCAGAGAGTCTCTGCCCCTCTCAGTAGCTGCCCCAAGAAACACAGTGTCCACCATTTCTCAAGATAGAGCTAGAGCAGCTTCTTTCCTGTGGCCTGATATCTAAGGTGTCTGGCTTTGGATCAGACAATTGAGGGTTTGAGTCAATTTGCTTTTGTGCTTGTGCAGTTTTCCCTTTGTGTTGAAAATCCTGACTTTTTTTCAGACCTTGAACCTTTTCTTGGCTACTCAGGCCAATGTTGTGGCTTCAGCTACAGCCCCAGGAAGGAATTGGGGGTGGGGCATCAAACAGAGGGGTCAAACTTGTGGGAATGAGGTGAAGCAGCAAGAAACCTAACCAAAGACCTGCCCCACTTGACATGAGTCACCGAGCAGAAGAGAGACACCTCACTCTTGAACAGAGGGAAAGTGAGAACTTCAATCTCCAAGGTTTTACCAGAAGGTGCTAGTGAGATTTGAACTCAGCTCACAGAAACCAATATCCTGAGTGCTGCCCATTACACCATGGGACTGAAAGTATAAAGAGTCTATCAGCCACTTACTAAAACTTAGTGTTTTTTTTTAGTTTAACTAGTTCCCAGTGTAAGCAGTGTCAGGAATGAGATATATTCTGACATCTGGTGGCGAACTATGGGAATTGCAGTGAGCCTTGGAAAATAAGTCTGGGGCTGATCAATTTGCATAGACACACCCACTGCGCCTAGCCTGAGCCCACAGCAGCCCACATGGCCACTTCGGCTGATGAGGGAGCCCCAGTTTCTATGTTATTGGGGCAGGAATGATAAAGTGATGTTACTGTGATTATGTGAATGAAGGACTATGGACATGTACTTGGCCCTTGTTATGAAGGAGGGACTCGCCATCATGTAGGTAGCACTCACTGGGCAAGGGCCATGTGTTTTCAGAACACTGTGAGATTGAGAGAGATGGTAAACAATCATCTATATCTTTTGGTGATGCCTGTGTCTGAAGGCCTGCCAGGTCTATTATACCCTTTCTCTGTCCACTGTGGAATGTTGGAATTGAGTTTTGTTTCTATTATGAGCCTGTTTTCAGGCTAATGATCTGAAAATTGCTTTGGGCTCACTGGTTCATCTGCACTAAGGCTCCCCTACTGTGAGCTGAAATCACCTAAGAGCTAAAGAAATCACTGAGTACTGCCTTAAGTAGGGGGGCCTTGGAAAAAGTGCAGAGTGGCTGGTACAGCAGAGCAGTCTGTGTGTTGGCTAGCAGGACGGCTAGTGGAGTGACTGGTGCAGCAGAGCTGTCTGTTGACTAGCGGAGGCGTGGGTGCTGCGGGCAGAGTGACCGGTGCGGTAGAGCTGTCTGTCTGTCAACTAGCAGAGGCGTGGGTGCTGCGGGCAGAGTGACCGGCGCGGCAGAGCTGTCTGTGTGTTGGCTAGCAGAGCAGCTAGCGGATCAATGGGGTAGAGCGGTTCGTAGGACAGCCAGCGGAGCGGAGCAGAGCCGATTGCGGTAAGAGCTGCAGCGGAACCTCACGGAGAGGCGGCGCGGTCGGCCTCGGACCACGTAAGGTGCCCCATGCCCTACCCTCCATCTCCACCCAGACTGGAGGTAAGACTCTGCCAATTGACTTTTGAACTCTGCACGGACCAAGAACAGAGACTCTTGGGCTGTTGGACTTTTGGGACTATTAAGTGACTTTTTGGGGTTGTGGAACTCAAGAGCCAAAGGGAAGGCCACGGCCTATTTGCTGGGAGGGGGGCTTCTGGTTCATGGTTTGGTTTATTAACCTTGTTTGTGGTGTTTCCCCAATATAATGCCACATTGTTTCTCCCTGTTATTAAAAGGCTTTGGTACACTCAAACTCTGTGCTTGCGAGAGGGGAAGTATTGTCTCTTACAGACGCCCAGAGGAGTGGTATATGGTTGTCCCAGGTCACTGGGTGGGGGCTCGAGCCGGTTTTTCTATTGTGCTATTGCAATGGAACCCCTGGATACTGAACCCGGCCCTTGTTGCTGCCACCTCTGATGGGCAGAAGGGTTACATACACACACACATGGACTGTGACACACACACACACACTCTGCCCTGCCACATGCACTTCAGTTGAAAAGCAGCTGTCCATTTTGTAGGATGCCCATGGAACAATGGGATAGAAAAACTTGCATCATGTGATGCTGTACAAGCCCACGAGCCATTACAAACCCTTCCCAAAGCACCCTCCGGCCAGTTGTACAGAGGCATAGCTACCCACAGTGCACTGCTCTTCAGTACAAGAATTCCTAGAGTGGATGCGCTCTGGTGACACAAAGAGCAGAGTGTTTAATTAAAACACTTCAACTAAAGTGGCATAAGTCTCCTGTGTAGACATAGCCTGAGAGTGAGATAAGACCTTGCTCCTTTTGACACAAAAGATGCTCAGACACTGAAGAATCACAAGCTCCTCTGCAGTTGACAGGATTCAAACTTGTGCAGGGAAACCTCAATGGATTTCAAGTCCACCACCTTAACCACTCAGCCCCAACTCTTCACATGCTTTTCTTTTGTCATTACACTCTACTTTTGTTCTCACTGAGTGAGCCTTTCCAATTGTTTCCTCAGACCAGCTTTCACAACACACTCACTGCTGTGTCATTGTCTAAGTGTGTCCATGGCTGAACAGTAAGAATTCCTGCTCATTTCCCTTCTGGCTGGAGCATGATGAGAGTGTGTTTGTGGTTAATGACGTTGCTGTAGATTGTTGTCCATTTCCTGCCTTGATAATTCAGACAGTCCCTTTCCCATCATATCTCCAGTAGATCAGTGACTGCAATAGCAGGGGGCAGGTTTTCTCTGGGACACTGAGCTCTGCAAGGGGATTGTTGGCTCCATTCTTTCCTCACTCTGGAGTAAACTCAGGTTTTTATTCCATCCTTGATGTTTCCTGGAATAACAACAGCAGCAGGAAGAAAGAGGAGAGCAAATATCTCACTGTCAGGGCTGAAGGTGGCCA
>ML679507.1:638-11607 GCA_007922305.1 Dermatemys mawii
GATCCGTATTGGGGGCAGTCAGTGTGATGGGGGCAGGGTGATCTGGATTGGGGGAAGTCAGTGCGATAGAGGCAGGGTGATCCAGACTTGGGCAGAGGGGCAGTATGGGAGTGCACTGTCAGGATGATGTCTAGTTTGCAGGTGTATGCTTCCCTCTACTCTCCCTCTCTATTAACGGGGTGGGGGCACTGCCTTCCAGGAGCCGGTGGGGTGGGGTTCAGTGAGGGCAGGAAAGCTGCCCCACACCAGCTCGGAGCAGGCAGGGTGGCCCAAGGTGGGATGGTGACTGATGCTGTCATCACAGGTTGGGGAGCATGGCAGTGAGGCCCAGGGGCCAGAGATGAGGATGGGGCCAAAAGGAGCCAGCAGAGGGCCTGATGAGAGGCAATTGGGGCCAAGGCTGGAGGTGACCGGGGCAGATGGGCATTGCAGCAGACAGGAGAGTGCGGATGTGCTGGAGGAAGCCGCAGCAGGACTGTTGGCTCCCAGTGGGGGTGTGATCTGGGGATCCCATGCTGCTGTAGCTCCTTCTGGGACAGTCCCTGCAGGCAGATCCAACCAGCCGTTCTGCACAGTGGGCCCTTTCCTAGGCAGCTGCGTGGGGAGGCTGGAGTCCCTGGGTCAGCTCTGACTGTCAGGGATGTGCTCTGTGCTGGGGCTGCACAAACTAGGCCCTTTGCTGCTGCTCTGCAGGCTGGGAAAAGGGCAAAGTCCCTTTTTGCACCTCTGAAGCCTCCTGCCCTGCAGGGGGCTAGCTCTTGTTGCAGCTGCTGACCTATTTCTCCTTGGATCCCCATCTGTCCTCGACCAAGCTGACACTAGCACAGGGGTTCCCAAACTTTAACAACTTACACTGAAATGTCAAGTCTCACAAATCCCACTCCTAAAAAGGAGTATTTCCAGGGATTTTCTCCTTTACGTGCATATGAATTATAAAAGCAGTGATCTTGGAAATATAAAATTAGTTTTTATTACATGATGCAAATGGCAACACTCTTCCAAGATCTCACTTTTATAGCTTGTATCACTTTGAACTGTTATAAGACAAGGCTCCTACGTTTCATCAAGGAGTATCAGATGTGAAACAGCATGAAGGTTTTGAAGAAGCCAACTCAGAGAGTTCCTCCTACACAAGCATTCAGGTCTTGAGCAGTCCAGGCAAACAACACACATTATAACAAAGCTTAAATCTGTTCTTCATAATAATTTTACACACAATAGTAGTTGCTTATTTAATTTTAAAAACAGCAAAAAATATCCACCTCCCTTTCCATTTCTGATAAGGAGTCTTGAAGTTGAAATCTCCTCAGTGTGATAGAGATGCTTGCTTTGATCTGCTTAGCTCTTGGAAGTCCAGGGGCTCTGAGCTGCTGGCCCCATTCTGCCCTGGGTCCCTAGTGACAGCTCTGTCCACCATTAAGGAATTTTTTCCTGAGAACCCCCTGTAATATTTTTGCGAACCCCTGGGGGTTCACGTACTCCAGTTTGGGAACCACTGCACTAGCACAATGTCCCTCCTCCCCTATCGGTGCTAGCCCATGCTAGGTGATCACAGTGTCACTCCACCGGGCTGCAATCTGCAAAGGTATGGGGATGGGGCTTGGTCTCAGCAGCACGGGCCAGACTGAGCCACGCAGCTAGGCAGGAGGGGACTGCTGGGTTGTAACCAAGTGCCCCAACACAGTGCCACTGTGCCCCCTCTCAGACCTCCTCACAGCTGGCTCCCAGAGTTGAGCTCACTGGTGCATAGCAAGCAGGCAGAGAAGCTGCTGGGACCCACTGGTGGGTTCTCCTCTCAGCCAGGTAGGGCAGCATGTGGTTCACAGCACCTCGCCTCCCTCCCTCATTGCTGCACTGCCCCAGAGCTCTGCTCCATCTCACCCAGCTCCCAGGACTCCTCCACCTGCCCCCCAGGAACTGCCAGCTGCATCTTCCTGATCCCAATGGCCCACTGCCACTCATAGGGACCCTCCTCCTGCCTCCCTCCTTGCAGCAACTGTCAGTGCTGTCCGTGCTGCCGAGTCCCTCCCTCGCCCTCTGGATGGGCTTTGGGTCAGATGCTGTAAGGTTTTGCCGAGGAAGCAATATTGGTAAGGTCATTCTGTCTGGGCTTCAAGTTCCTGGTGTGGGTGGGGCGTCAAGTTCCTCAGACTGCTCTGCTTGTGAATGGGGCCTGGGCATTGGCTCCAGCACCCTGGATTTGGCTAGTTGATTGTGTGGGGGTATATTGGGGAAAGCATAATGGCAACTGAAGGCCTGTGATGTGGTGCGCAAAGCTTGCTGTTGGCTTTAACAAGACAAAATGTGCCACTGGCAAGTTATGCTAGCCCAGGGCATGAGATCCTGCCTTTTGATTTGTGTAGCAATGGTATTTGGAAATGCCTTGGTGCTCTAAAAGGCAGCAGATTGCACCTGGCCTCTCAGAATGGTGCAGGGGAGAAAACCGTAACTCCCCACGGCCTAGTTGATTGTCTCCTGTCCCCGCAGGCACAGCTCCCACACTTGCTTGTTTAGCTATAACCCCGCAAGGGGCAATGGTAATGTAAGAGGAAGGATGAGCATTTCCACTGCACCCAACGTCGGGAGGTGGCAAAGGGTTGGTTCTGATTTCAGGGAGTGCTCAGTGGCCTTTGCTATAGTGAAGGCTGCAGAAGAGTTTTCGCTCTGTTCGATTCTCCCTGTTGTTACAAGCTTCGTTTTTGGAGACATTCACCTTTTGGGCTGAAAATTGTCATGGTCGATTTCTTGCCAAAAGTGCTGCTGCTTTTTTTCCTGGACAGTTTGGGCAAAATTCCTCTTCAGCTGTTTTTTGAGTTGAATGAGGGGGAGACTAAAACACTTCTCTGTTTCAAAATGGTCTAGCCACACTTTAGGGAGGGGCACGCTGAAAACAGCTGACCTGTGACACTTTTGTAACCCTTCTGCCAGGCCGGGTTAATAGAAGCAAGGGCCGGGTTCAGTACCTAGGGGTCCCCTCTTAACAACACAAGGCAAAAACTGGCTCAAGCCCCCACCCCGTGACCTGGGAAAAATCCTAACACCCCCCCTGGGTGCCTCAAAGAGGCAATACTTCCCCTCTCACAAGCACAGATTGGTGTATCAGAAATTTTTATTAACAGGAGATAAATGACATCATCAAATTGGGAAAAAACACCACAACTAGGATCATAAACCAACCCCTGAGCAAACCGCCACCCCAGCTGATTGGGCTGTGTCCCCTTCTTTAGGTTTGTGAGTCCAGTAGCCCAAAAATCACCCAAAGTCCCCAAAATGTCTCACAGCCCAAAAGTGTCTGGAGCCCAGCAATCCAAAAATCACCCAATAGTCCCAAAAGTCCAACAGCCCAAGAGTCTCTGTTTCTGGTCAGTGCAGAGTTCAAAAGTTAATCTGCAGAGTTTTACCTCCCAGCCTGGGTGGAAATGGAGGGTAGGGCAAGGGGCACCTTACGTGGTCCGGGGCCGACTGCGCCGCCTCTCCGTGAGGTTCTGCTGCAGCTGTCCCCGCAATCGGCTCTGCTCCGCTCCGCTGGCTGTCCCACGAACCACTCTGCCCGTTGATCCACTAGCTGCTCTGCTAGCCGACACACAGACAGCTGTGCTGCGCTGGTCACTCTGCCCGCAGCACCAACGCCTCCGCTAGTTGACACAGACAGCTGTGCCGCGCCGGTCACTCTGCCCGCAGCACCAACGCCTCCGCTAGTCAACATACGGACAGCTCTGCCACACCAGCCACTCCGCAGCACCAACAACTCCACTAGCCATCCTGCTAGCCAACACGCAGACTGCTCTGCTGCATCAGCCACTCTGCACTTTTTTCATGCCCCCCTACTTAAGACAGTGCTCAGTGATTTCTTTAACTCTTAGGTGATTTCAGCTCACAGTAGGGGAGCCTTAGTGCAGGTGCACCAGTGAGCCCAAAGCAATTTTCAGCTCAGCAGCCTGAAACCAGGCTCCTAATAGAAGCAAAATTGCATTCTGACATTCCACAGGGGAGAGAGGCAGGATGCAATAAGCCTGCAAAGCCCTCAGACACAGCTCTCACCAAAAGGTAAAGGTGCTTATCTACCACCTCTCTCAATTTCACAGTGTTCTGAAACGCATGGCCCTTGCCCAGTGAGTGCTACCTAGATCATGGCGAGTCCCTCCATCATAACAAGGGCCAAGTACATGTCCATAGTCCTTCACTCACATAATCACAGTAACATCACTTTATCATTCCTGCCCCAATAACGTAGAAACTGGGGCTCCCTCATCAGCCCAAGTGGCCATATGGGCTGCTGTGGGCTCAGGATAGGCACAGTGGGTGTGTCTATGCAAATTGATCAGCCCCAAAGTTATTTTCCAAGACTCACTGCAATTCCCATAGTTCGCCACCAGATGTCAGAATATATCTCATTCCTGACACTGCTTACACTTTGTTGAAGGCTAGCTTGGTTTAAAAAACATTGGCTGAAGGTGTGTGTAACAGGGTGGCCTCCTCAGGGGCTGAGCCAGCCTTGACAATGAGGAGGAGCCCCACCTTGGGGAAATCAGGGATTCCAATGTAAAAGCAGCTGGAAGGTGTTCTGAAGGGGAAAAAGCTCCTGGCAGCTGTGGCAGAGCCTGTGGAGGGGCGGGAGGAGGGAAGCTCTCTAGGCACAGTGGCCTGGGAGAGACCCTGACCAAGCAGAAGTGGGGGCTGCAGAAGCAGACAGAAAGTTCTGGGAGGAGGAAGAGAAATCTTAGGTTGTGTGGATCTATGCATGGACTTCATTTTGGTGTTTTGAGTTTTATTTATGGTTTATTGTGTATTCATAAGCCTAGTCCCCAAGGAGGGGTATTTTTTGACCAGGAAAAAGCCTCAATTGAAGTTTATTTGAACAGTCCAAGAGGGGAAACTGAGGCAGGCTGCCTCTAGCATGACCCAGGGCCATGAGGAGGTGCACAGGAAGTAGCTGGCCTGGTTACAGTCTGAAAGTTATATACTGAGCATGTGGTGTACATTTTTCGCCATCAGTAGGTGCGTGCCTACAAAGAGGTCTGCAGTGCATTCGTGGCCAGCATGACAACTGGCATGTCAACTTCAACCATTCCTGGCTTCAAGACTCCTGAGCCCATTTCCTTTGGGCTTTGTGACTGTCTCCCTGACAGCAGACTGAAGAAAATAGTTTCAGGAGATTCACGGATGTTTAAAATCAACGTGTTGAAACATCACTGGAATAAGGGAAACAAGCAGAGAACTTTGCTCAGTGTTAGCAGTGTAGGCTGCTAACTTTCTGTGACTCTCTGCTGTTGACACATGACGGAGCTGAGCCTAGAGAGGAGAGCTCTATCTCTGGGAGCAGTGGGATGAGCTCCTCAAAGGCTGGCTTTGTGGAACACCCGTCTGGTTGCATTGCTCTGTGGTTTGCTAGTGGATTTGATCTCTGACATGCACCCAATTCCATGCCGCTGGCTGTGACCCATAGCTAGAAAGGCTAAAGCAGCTGTTGCGGATCTGAGGCCGTTGGCAGATCACTCTGCCTGGGTGGGAAGCAGGGAGAGTGCTGGCACTAGGCCCTCACTCTATGGTGGACTGTTTCCAGCTCGATGTATCAGTACCCATGTATAGGATTCCAGGCAGGATACCAAGTAAGCTGGGTCAATGGCTGGAGCTGGTGCCGTGAGCCCAGTGTTCTTTCTGTACTGCTCCTGACCAAACTGCCTGCCCGGTTCCATGCCTCCTTGGCCAACGTGCTCTCCTGGCATGGGTGATGGGTGAGTGAACTCAGGCTGGGATTGGAAAGGTTTCCTTGTTCTGCCCTTGAAAACCCATCTGTGCGGTGATTGATCTCCTTGCTTGGAGAAGTGCAGGCGGGTGGGGTTCCTCTCACAGCCAGTCTTCTCTTTCTCTGCCCCCATAGCCGCACATGTGGCTTGATCCTTCGGCGTGGGAGGCAATGAGAGCAGGCCAGTGGTGAGTGCCAGTGTTCCTTACAGGGTCAGTGATGGTGACACCCCCAGCCTTGTGGCGTAAGCTGCTCTGAGTGCTGCGGTGTACAGACCTCTCCAGAGCTCTTGGAGGGTACACAGCTCTTGCCACAGCTGGTGTGATAACTAGCAAGCCCTTGTAGTGGTACGCAGGGTCTTGCAATACAGGTGCCTTTCTTAGGGCAGGCTGCTAGGACAGTCTCTGAAAGTCTCTGAATAAGGATAAAAGTTGTAAAAAAACAAAACAAAACAAAAACACAAGGGCGATATCATGATAGGGAGGTCTACTACAGACCACCTAACCAGAAAGAGAGTGGGGATGAGGCTCTTTTTAACAACGAACAAAATCATCCAAAGCACAGGACTTGTGGGAGATGGGGGACTTTAGCTACCCAGCCATCTCTTGGGGAAAATAATACAGCAAGACACATATTATCCAAGAAGTTCTTGGAATGTGTTGGAGTCAATTTTTTTATTTCAGAAAATGGAGAAAGCAACTAGGGGCAAGGCTGTTCTATATTTAATTTTGACAAACAGGGAGGAACTGGCTGAGAATTTGGAATTGGGTGAAAGTAATCATGAAATGAATAGAGTTCATGATTCCAAAGAATGGTAGGAGGGAAAAGAGCACAATAAAGATAATGGATTTCAAGAAGGCAGACTTTAGCAAACTCAGGGAGTTGATAGGTAAGATCCCAAGGGAAGCAAGTGAAAGGGGAAAAACAGCTCGAGAGTTGGCAGTTTTTCAGAGAGACTTTATTCAGGGCACAAGAGCAAACTAGCCCACTGGGTAGAAAAGATAGAAAGTATGGCAAGAGATCACCCTGGTTTAACCAAGAGATGTCCGATGATCTGAAACTTCAAAGAGAGTCTTTTATAAAAAGTGGGAACTAGGTCAAATTTTGAAGGATGAGTATAAACAAACAACATAATCATGTAGGAACAAAATTAGAAAGCCTAAACACAACATGAGATTAAACTAGGTAGAGATATAAAGGATAAGCCTACAAATACATTAGAATCAAGAGGAAGACAAAACCAAGATAGACCCATTATTCAATGAGAAGGGAAGACAATAACAGAAAATGTGGAAATGTCAGAAGTGCTAAATGCCTTTTATTTTTTCAGTTTTCATCAAAAAGGTTAGAAGTGATTAACAGTGAACGTTAGTGAAAATTAGATATCATCTGAGGCTAAAATAGGGAAAGAACATGTTAAAAATTACATAGATAAATTAGATGTTTTCAAGTCAGCAGGGCCTGATGAAATGCAGCCTAGAATGCTCAAGGAGCTGACTGAGGAGATTATCTTTGAAAAATCATGGAAGACGGGAGAGATTCCAAAGGACTGGAAGAGGGCAAATATAATGCCCATATATAAAAAGGGAAATAAGGACATCCCCAGGGAATTACTGACCAGTCAGCTTAGCTGCAGTACTGGAAAGATAATGGAGCAAATAATAAAGCAATCAATTTGCAAACATCTAGAAGATAATAAGGTGATAAGTAACAGTCAGCCTGGATTTATCAAGAACAAATCATGTCAAATCAACGTAATAGCTTTCTTTGACATGATAACAAGCCTTGTAGATGGAGTGTGTGTGTGGAGATTTTTAAGAGCAGAGTAGACAACCACTGTCAGAGATGGTCTAGAATCTGATAATACTTACTCCTGCCTTGAGTACAAGGGACCGGAGCAGATGACCTCTCGAGGTGTCTTCCAGTCCTACACTTATATGATTCTCTGACAGGTATAACTAGCACCGAACTAGAGTCACACACATGCCAGTTTGGTTCTGAGTAGAGGATCAATGGTGGGTATAAGGCTGAGCTTTTCCTACAGGCTGGCAATGTGCTGCCCCTATATGGCCAGCACAAGTCTCTCTCTGAGGGCAGAAATCTTCCGGCTTGTGGGGCTTGTACAATCGTCTGATATCCTGGACAGGTGCAGCTCAGTAGCTTGTCTGGCAGCCATACGTGATGATGTCTGGCTTGTCCAGAAGGGACTCTGGCTACCCTGGTGTGCTAAATGGGTTTTTCCAAGCTGCGCTGACTCCAGGAGCAAGTCCTCCCATCTCTCCCCACCTTGAGGACATGAGCCTAACTCTTCCTCCGGCCCCCGGCTGCCCTCCCACTGTGAAAAGCTCAGACCAGCTGCACTGGGGTTTGTATTGAAACTTGGTCTCTCAGTAGCTGCTCGACTCCTTCTTCTGCTTCCCCCAAGGGTCCCGCTGCAGCTGCTAATGGCAGAGGCCACTGCTACCCTGCCACTGACCTGACTCCCTCTGGGGGCCTGGGGAACCAGACTTCTCCTGTTGCAGCAGCTGGACTGCCTCCCCCAAGTCCTGCCCCTCCTGGTGATTTCCCGATTCCCTGAGCTACAGACCTATGGCTGCCCAGCTGCTGGAGCTGCCCCTTGGAGCCTGGGCACTTGCCCTTGGCCTATCACCGAATGGCACGGTTTCCTGGTAGCCCCTCCCTGGGTTTCCTGCAGCAGCGACTCATCCACCGCTCCCACTGCTTCCATTGTCAGGCTGCCCTGCATTCCCACCTCCTGCTTGGACCCGTGTCTGTCCCTCACAGCTACTGGCTGGGTAACCCAGCTGTTACACCTCTCTGCTTGGCTCCTTGTTGGCGTTGGGCCTCTCCTGCCACCTCCTCAGGCCCAGCTGTGCTGGGGGAAGGGAGGTTAGTTTCTCTCTGGCCATGATGCTCCAGGCGAGTGCAACTCTCCTGGGCCAGACCCTGTTAAAAGGGTCCCAGGGTGCCTGCTCCCCAAGCCTCTATTTGGGCTCAGTCAGTCATGTGGCTTCCTATGCTTAGGTGACTCAAGTCCAGGCCTCAGGGTTTGCACCCGGTGACAGGCTGGTGGGATCACTAGTGCAGGGCACAGCGCTGTGTGGCCTACCCCTGCCACCTAGAGACAGCTTGGTGCTCTTGGGGGTGGAGGCCAAGAACCTGGGGGGGCTCCTCTGCCCTCTGACAGTGACCTAGGACAAGTCACTTCCCACAGACCTTTCAAATGTGGGGGCCAAGCCTAGGCCCTTTGCCCTGCGTTTAGGCACCAGAACAGAAGCAGCCTGATCTCTGAGGTGCTGGGACCTACAGCTCCCATCTGAGCTGGGGGAGCAGCAGGTGCCCTCATCTCTGCCCCTCGGGACCCTGATGCTGAGGTGCTGAATTCTGGGAACCCGAGTGTGCAGGCATAGGCCTGCATCTCCCCCGCACGTACCGCTTGCGGAGATGGACTCGGTAGCCCCAGGATGGGAATGTGCAGCCGCTACAGCCTGCTAATCAGTCTGGTCACCTTGGAATGCGAGCTGCCTTCGTTCAGGGGTGATGGTATCCGACAGACGCCTCTGTCTGCAGCCAGCGACACACCGGCAGGGAGGCTGGGGGGCAGAGAAAGCGGCTGTGTAACAAAGCTGACATCTGGCTGTCTTGCTTTCTGCCTCTCCACCGTTCGGAGTGCGTTTTCCCCATTCCCCCCTCTGTGGGCGGCAGGATTTGGGGCTGTCCTTTGGGTAATTCCAGGCTGCTGCAAGCCCAGTTCCTGTCCAGACCACAGGCTGAGACCAGACCAAGAATAGCCTGCCCGGAGTGCTGGAATGTGCAGCGTGGGGGTGGGGGGTTGCCCGCTTCGAGACAACATGCTGCTGAGACGTTACCCCCTCCCTCCCCGCGCTGGAGACCGTTTCCATGGAGCTGTGAAACAGGTGTAATAATCAGCTGGGCTTCTCTGGGTAATGCTGTCCATTTACCCCCGAACCTAGTGTGCCCATGTCACAGGTGTATGGCATCTTCAGATGGGATCCTGCATGGCAAAGGGGGAACAAAGGCTGGGAGGGTGGCAGATCAAGCAGAGACCCACTGGGTGCCCAGGATTCTCCTTTTTGGGTGTCTGATGTGTGTGGGCAGGGGGCTTAGAGAGCAGGCTGGCTCTCTGTCAGGGCAGCATTCGCAGCTCTGCACTCGCAGGGCTGGAGACTGTGCTTTCCACCCCAGGAGCTTGCATAACGCCGCGGTCTCCAGGCGCCCTGAGTCCTGCGCCCCTTCAATGGAATCCTTGTTGCTCTGCGCCGGTTGCGGGGTGGCTGTGCACAGTGTGCTAGTGTGGCTGTTTGATGACTTTCCCGGCTCCACCTCCGGCAGGGCTGACAGCTCAGCCTGTGCTGAGAAACCCGTGTCAGCCAGTCATCTGGGAATCTGAGTGAGTCCTTTGCGCTCAGCTGCTCTCCCGGCCTGCCTGCTCCGAGGTGGGCTGCTTTGGGGCAGCCTGTGCTCTGTGATTCGGATAGAGACTCTCTGCACCAAACAAGGCAGGAAGGAGACTGGCTCCTCTGCAGGGAGACGCTGTGTTCTTAGCTAGAAACACCCGAGCCTTTCTCCTGCTCCCTACACGGCTTCTGAGCGTTGGTGAGGTGCTGTACCCAGGAGCAAGCAGAGGGGCCGCAAGATGGAAGGGGCTGCGACAAGGGAAAGGTAAGTGCTGGATCTGGCTTCTCCCTCTCGCCTGTGAAGCTGACTTAGCACAGACAGGCTGTGAACATGACTTTCCTGTGCAAACCCCATGCAGGCTGACTCCCATAGTGGCTCTTGGGATCCCTCTCTGCCTCATCCAGCCATCCTGGGCTGTGCTGCCCCCTGGGGCAGCTGTGTGGTAGGGAGCCCCATTGCTGGCTGCGGGAAGGCTGGGCACCACTCCCTATGTCAGCTCACGCACACCTCAGCTCTAGTCAATGTGCACTGGACAGAGGGCGAGCACGGCAGGCTGGTTAGAACCATTCGTGTCACCAGGAATGCTCCTCTCCTCCTAACCAGCATTTCACCCCCAGGCCAATCCATAGACAAGTCAGATAAGGTGGCACTTGGTGTCCTGAAGTCATACTTAAAGCTCGCTGGCTACCTGGGCTGCTCAGGATCAGTACCTGAAAGGGGATGCAGCTCAACTGGTGGATGGGTAACTGAAGGCACATGCAGATCAGGGGTGGGCAAACTTTTTGGCCCGAGGGCCACATCGGG
>VOCN01043183.1:0-11081 GCA_007922305.1 Dermatemys mawii
TGGCTGATGCCCACAGCCTGCTGGGAAGCTCCCAGAAGATATTAAGGGACAGAGACTTCTAAATCCCTTAGTAACAAGATTTTTGGGTTCACCGAGACTGGTAAGGGGGTCACTGTGTCTGCCTTGTAACCTTGGATGTCAGGGCACTGTACAGCTTTGATCTAGAGCTCTGATTCCAATAACCGATCAGCAGCCCCCAGCCTCATCCTGGATCTGCCCCATGTGGTCACTCCTCACAGGCTGACCTGACCCCTCTTCCAGCCCCAGATTCACCCCCTAATTGTCCTACTGCCACTCAGAGCCAGAGATGTGGAGGGGCTGGAGGAGGGAGCTGTGACTCTAGGATGGGTTCTTCTGTAAAGATGGCTGCAGAAAGGGGGTGCTCAGCTCTGTTAGGGACCTGCTCAGTTGCCTCGCTGATGGGGGATGCAGACTTTTCTGTAAGGGGCATAAAAAGGGTATTTGGCTTCCAAGGTGATGTGAGGAATGTGCAAGTGTGAAAGGGACCACCCATCCCTCATGCATGTGCTATTGAGGGCACCAGTAGCCTAATGGATAAGGGATTGGCTTCCTAGACTAGTGCTTGTGGATTCAAGTGCCACCTGGGGTGGGAAAAACTATGGATTATAAAACAGACTTGGTTTTACTCTCAGTAAAGAAGCCAGGAGCTGCTTGAAAATAAAGTACTGGATCTTGGGAACAATCCCCCAGAACAGGCATCTTCCACTTGTCAAGTGCTTTCTGAACATGTAATACTAAAGTTTGTCTGGTGATAGAGTGAAGGGGAGGGTTTAGGTCAGGGGTCAGCAACCTTTCAGGAGTGGTGTACCAAGCCTTTATTCAATCAATGTAATTGAAGGTTTCATGTGCTAGTAATACATTTTATCATTTTTAGAAGCGGACTGAGCGGGGCCGGTGGCAGGCTGAACAGCTCAGCCTGCTGCTGGTTTGGGGATCTGGCCCCCAGCCCTACTGCGCCTTCTGCCACTTTGGGGTTCCAGCTGCCGGTCCCCCTGCCAGCGGGGGTCTGGACCTCCAGTTCCAGCTCAGCCCACTGCCCTCTGCTGTGGCCCACATTGGAAAACTCAGGAAGGGCCAGGGCAAGGATCACACTAAACTGATGAAATCTGCATTTTAATTTTATTTTAAATGAAGTTTCTTAAATACTTTTAAAACCTTATTTACTTTAAATACAGCAATAGTTTATCAATACAATATAGACTTACAGAGAGAGACCACTTCCAGCTACTTCCCTGAAGAGTTCTTAATTTAATCATTTCTGCCTCCGACCCCCTTAAGAACAGCTGATTTTATCCCCAGGCATTTCATCCCCTAGGGCCCAGTATGGAGTTGCTGTCCCTGCAGAGTTCCTGGGAGTCACAAAGGGGAGACGTGAGGTTACGAGCCCACAGAATAGCCCTGTGGGGAATTCATTGTTGGTGGAGAAGCACATCTACAAATGGGGATTCCCAGCTGCATTAAAATGGCATGAAGGAGAAGAAACAGGTAATGCTTTAGAACAGTTTGGGGGATTAGATTAGAAAGTGACAGACAAACACCCTTAAGACGAGGGGTCCCTGTCAAAAAATCATCTTCCATCTTCACTTGAGTGACAGCCTGAGTCGTTCCTTATCTGGGCAGAGCCCAAGGATTGGAATGAGCAACAACAAAAAACCCTCCTACACGTAGCAGGAACCAACACAAACTGCTTTATCCTATGTAAAAGGATAAATGGATACAAATCAGATATTAGGAATGGCAATATACAAAAACCTGGAGGAGAACACTTCAATCTCCCTGGACACACAATAGCAGATTTAAAGGTCACCATCCTGCAGCAAAAAACGCTTCAAGACCAGACTTCAAAGAGACACTGCGGAGCTGCAATTCATTTGGAAATTTGACACAATCAGTTGAGAATTAAACAAACTCTATGAGTGGCTAGCTAACTACAAAAGCAGATTCTCCTCTCACAGTGTTCACACCTCCAGATCAGCTGCTAGAAGAGGACCTCATCCTTCCTGATTAGAGATAACAAGCTGGCTCAGCCTGATTGAACTAACCTTGTTATCTCTAACCTGGCTCTTGCCTACTTATTTATACCTGCCTCTGCATACTTCCACTGCATGCATCTGACGAAGTGGGTATTAGCCCATGAAAGCTTATGCTTCAATACTTTTGTAAGGCCATGGTTACACTGGCACTTTATAGCGCTATAAAGCCCCTACGAGCGCTATAACCTACTCTCCGTCCACACTGGCAAGGCACTAATAGCGCTATAACCGCGGAGTTATAGCGCTATTATAAATCCACCTCCTCATGGGGAATAAGGGCTGTAGCGCACCTGCTGTAGTGCTACAGGAAGAATGTGGACACCCACTGCGTATTAATTGGCCTCCAGCCTGTCCCATAATTCCCGTTCGAGCCACTCTGGTCATCACTTGCAAACTCTTTTGTCCTGTCCTCAGGTGACGACACGTCAGACCCGCCCTTTAAAGTTCCAGGGAAATTTGAAAATCCCCTTCCTGTTTGCTCCAGCCAAGCGTGGCGTGCTCTCAGGGAACCCTTGCAAGTGATCATTCTCATTGATCAGATTGATTGCGTGGCGTGGTCTCAGGGAATCGTTGCAGGTGATCATTCTCATTGATCTGACTCATTGCGTGTCGTGGTCTCAGGGAATCGTTGCAGGTGATCATTCTGATTGATCATCATGACTCCACGTGCCATGCCTCCTCGCAATAGGCGATCCCCAGCATGGAGCAATAGTGAGGTGCTGGACCTCATCAGCTGCTGGGGGGAAGAGGCTGTTCAGTCTCAGTTGCGGTCTAGCCGCAGGAATTTTGACACCTATGGGCAGATATCACGGGCCTTGGCAGAAAGAGGCCATGAGCGGGACACTCTGCAGTGCCGTGTTAAGGTAAAGGAGCTTAGGAATGCGTATCGCAAAGCCCGCGAGGCAAACGGCTGCTCAGGGGCAGCCCCGGTGACTTGCAGATTTTATAAGGAGCTGCACGCGATACTTGGTGGTGATCCCACAGTCACTCCATCGACCACCACGGACACTTCCCAGCCCACCAGTGAAGGGGGGGGGTGAGGAGGAGGACGAAGAGCAGGAGGATGAAGAAGAGGAGGAGGATGAGGACGAGGCAGCAGCGATCCAGGGCACGGAGGAGTCCCTGGACGCATGCAGCCAGGAGCTCTTCTCAACCCAGGAGGGCAGCCAGCCACAGCGTCCGGCGGTTGCAGGGGCCAGCTCAGCAGTGCATTGCGGAGGTAAAGCTGCTTTTCTATGGGGAAGGCTGGCAGCTTGGGGTGGAAGGGGATGCTTGCATGCTTGCCTACATGTGGAATAGAGCATTGATGTAGTCTATCACCTCGCGGTAGTCATCATCAGTAATCTCTTCAAAGGTCTCAATAAGAGCACTTGCAATGCGCCTGCGCAGGTTTCCCGGGAGAGCCAGCGTGGTCCCCGTCCCGGTCACGGTCACTAGTCCCTGCCACTGTGCCACAATGGGTGGGGGGAGCATTGCTGCACATAGGCACGCTGCATATGGCCCTGGGCGGAAGCCGCATCTTAATAAAATCCCTTCCCTTTGTTCCTCAGTGACTCGAAGCAATGAGATATCTTCCAGGACAAACACCTACGGAGAATGTTGGAACAGTGTTCAGAGTAGGGCTCCTGCCACTTCCCGGCACTCCACACACACCCCCGCCCCCGCCACAGCTTTTCAGGGCAGGGAAGAAATCCTTCCCCCTGCCTGCTGCTCACACTGGGGCTCCTGCAACGTACCGGCACTCCCCACCCCCTCCCCCGCCACAGCTTCTCAGGGCAGGGAAAAAATCATTTCCCTTGCCTCTGGAGTCCACTCACCATGGCAGGGGCTCCGTTGATGTATCTGTGCTGTCTGCGGGACAGGCAAACGGGGAATGCGGGGGAATGATAGGCATGTCTGCTCTTTACAAGGGAACCACTGTGAAATGTATCTTTTTATTTTAGAAGGGTCGTCCTTCACCCCTTCGCCATCGCTCTTATCAACAGCGGAGAGGCTCAGGCGACTGAGGAAGCGGCCACGAAGGAGCAAAGAGGATCTTTTACAGAAAGTAATGCAACAGGCTGTAACGGAGAATCGAGTTGCACAGAGGTGGAGGGAGAATGAGAGCAAGTTGAGGGAGAAGGCGCGGAAGGAGAACGCGATTCACCGCCGGAAAAGCACCGACAAGCTGCTCTCATTACTGCAGCTTCAATTGCAGAGTATGCAGCGGCTTGTCACCCTTGCAGAGCAGAAGCTCCGCACCCACCACCCCAATTATCGTTTGCCCCAACTCCCTTCCCCTTCCTTGCCTCTGTACCCTCCAGGCCAGTATCATCAGCCAAATGGTTATCACCATCCACAGCTGCCTCCAACCCCTCTGTCTTCACCGGACAACCCCCAGACCCCAGACCATTATCCACTGCAGTCTACCCCTAATAACATGCCTTACTGCCCTCCGCAAATGGGGTTCGGGGGACATGGCCACTGTGAGGGCACTGGAGACTCAGAGACCCGGACATACTCCGATCTCTGACTGACCCAACGACACCCCCATTGCACCTCTCCTGCCTTCCCCCTCACATGCATCACAATATTTTCTTTCAGCAACCGAAGTACCTGTTCAATAAATGAATTGTCTTCTTAATAAATGGGTTTTTTTATTAAGTGTACATACATTATTACAGGCTACAGAAAAGCAAATGCCTGTTCCTGTTAAAAGAATGCTCCCTCCCTCCCTCCATCCCTCTGCACCTCACTTCAGAACTGGCTTTCAGCCTCAAAATGCTCCCTCAAGGCTTCCCTGATCCTAACAGCCTCGCGCTGGTCCCCTCCATGAACCCTGCTCTCTTGCTGGGCATATGTGGCCTCCAGGCGTTGAACCTCAGAGGACCATGCCTGAGTGAAGCCTTCGCCCTTCCGCTCACAAAGATTATGTAGGGCACAGCATGCGGAAATAACCGCGGAGATACTACCCTCGGCCAAATCTAGCCTCCCATAAAGACAACGCCAGCGCGCCTTCAGACGCCCAAAAGCACACTCCACAGTCATTCGACAACGGCTAAGCCTGTAGTTGAACCTTTCCTGACTGCTGTCCAGGCTCCCTGTGTACGGTTTCATGAGCCAGGGCATTAAAGGGTAAGCAGGGTCACCAAGAATCACTATGGGCATTTCCACTTCCCCCACGGGGATCCTCTGGTCTGGGAAAAAAGTCCCGGCTTGCAGCTTCATGAACAGGCCGGTGTTGCGGAAGATGCGTGCGTCATGCACCTTTCCAGACCAGCCAGCGTTAATGTCAGTAAAACGCGCACGGTGATCCACAAGCGCCTGGAGAACCATGGAGAAGTACCCCTTTCGGTTAACGTACTCCTCAGCTAGGTGGGCGGGCGCCAGAATGGGTATATGGGTCCCATCTATCGCCCCACCACAGTTAGGGAAACCCATTTCTTCAAAGCCAGCCACGATGTCATGCACGTTATCCAGAGTCACGATTTTTCGTAGCAGGATGCGATTGATGGCCCTGCACACTTGCATCAGCACAACTCCAACGGTCGACTTTCCAACCCCAAACTGGTTGGCCACCGATCGGTAGCTGTCTGGGGTAGCCAGCTTCCAGATCGCGATAGCCACCCGCTTCTCCACCGGGAGGGCAGCTCTCAGTCTGGTGTCCTTGCGCCGCAGGGCAGGGGCGAGTTCAGCACACAGTCCCATGAAAGTGGCTTTTCTCATTCGAAAGTTTTGCAGCCACTGCTCGTCGTCCCAGACTTGCATGACGATGCGATCCCACCACTCTGTGCTCGTTTCCCGTGCCCAGAAGCGGCGTTCAACAGCCGTGAGCATGTCCGTTAATGAGACAAGCAGCTTTGTGTCGAATGCATTCACCGCTTCGATCTCGTCTTCAGAATCATCACTGTCATCCTGCATGTCAAGGAATAACTCCACTGCACACAGAGATGTGCTGGCGACAGTCGTCAGCATGTCCCTCAGCAGTTCTGGATTCATTGCAGCACTCGACAATGGAAGACGGAGCGTGCCTTGCTGAAACCCTTGAAAGATGGCGCCGGAGGTGGAAGGAAACACAGGGATTGCTGGGATATGCCAAAAAGCATCATGGGTAGTTCAAACAGGATATAGAATGCCCCGCAAGTGACGCCCCCCCTACCACAAGCCATTGCGCCAGATCAGGAAGAGGTGTACTGTGGGATACCTGCCCTAATGCGCTGCTCTTAATGCCGTATTAACTGCCGCAAATGTGGCCATGCTATAGCGCTGGAGCAGCTCAGTGTGGACATACAATAGCGCTATTATTATTGCTGTATAAGGCGAGCGCTATAAGCAATAGCGCTATAATTTTGTAAGTGTAACGATACCCTTAGTCTTTAAGGTGCCACGGGACTCTTTGTTGCTTCTTCAGATCCAGACTAACCCAGCTACCTCTCTGATTCTTGTGCTTTCAAAGGAGCTGTCTCCTTCTGGGATAACATTTGTCATTATGGTAATTGATTTTCATTTCTGTCCTCTGAGGGCAGAGATGGGATTGGTGCTACCTTATGCTGGGATGTAGAGCCCATGTCCCCATCTGTCAGTCACTATGGGAACCTGTCTCTGCTCCCAGCTGATAGGCTGCCTCCAGCCTCTCCAGCCAGCCCTTAGCTGTGTGGGATTGAGTCATTTGGCAAGCATAATTGGCACATAGAAGGAGGGTGTTTTAAGTGCGTTGGTGGTATAGTGGTGAGTACAGCTGCTTTCGAAGCCGTTGATCTGGCTTCAGTTCCCAGCCAATGCAGGGACGTGATCTTCTGTCTGCTGGGAATTGGTCTAATTTCAGTCACATTGTATCAGTTTATCAATAGAACAAGAGAATTAATGTCCCAAATCCCAGCAGGTCATTAAACACCCAGTGAGGTTAGAAAGGGGTGGGACTATCCAGTGAGCTGTTGGAGTCATCCTTGTATTACATTTGGTTTCATTTTTTTATTTACTTTCCTCTCCCTCTTGGACTTTCATGTGGGTCTCTGCATTGGTACCCAAGAGTTCAGAGTGGGGAGAGAACCATGAGAACTTCCCTCTCCATTTTAGATGCTGAGCCTTTAAGAGCAGTGGGCATGTGAGGAAGTTGCCCCTTCTGTAAACCATGTAGCCACCCCTTAAATCAGGGGCCTGTTCCAGCTCTGAGTCCAGGCTACCAGGAGCCCTCCCACAGAGCAGGGATCTCACAGATTACAGCTTGAAAATAGTCCTGTGAAACTAACTCCTGCTCTCCCTGACAGGGCCTAACAGGGTGTCCTCTAGACCAAATGGCACCCCAGGCAAGAAGTGCACTTGGTGCTCCCCAATACATTAAACCTTTGAATACCTTATTTTTATTGCATTGGTAGCTTGTTTCATGATTTTGATGCACAATTTGGATGCATGATTTTCTCTTTCATATAAGATGATAAATTTCCATGTTAGGATCTGTAAATCTGTATTTGTTCATGCTATATAGAAGTAAATAAAAAATTCATTTCCATTAAACATATAGAAACTTTTTAATTTGAGCAGTAACTGAAGTGTACTAACATCTAGAAATTGAACTGTCACCACCACAGGCTGGGCACATATTAAATAATGTTACAATAAGAGACAGCGTTAGAATGTTAATCCAAGTCCTTTAGTCCAAAGGTTGCTTGTCTCGCCTTTCCCCTCATGAACGGAAGCACAGGATTAGAGTGATCCAAAGACTGGCCAATGGCATTTTCAAGTGACAAAATAGCAAGTGATGTCAGTCTTACACTGGCCATCATCGAATGAAGGTCTGTATTATTAAGCCGGAGCTTCAAGGTGAGGATGGCTCTGTCCACCTACTGCCGCTGTGCTGCTCAGCAGTAACTACGTGAAGCTGGGACAACAGGGTCGGGTGGGAAGTGGCAGCAGGACACTTGCTGCTGGGGTCTAGCTGCCCAACTTCTTCCCCCTGCCACTGGGCCCCAGTCACCATCAGCCACCAGGTAACCCAGGAACTAAGACAGGCAGAGGGCGAGGAAGCAAGTCAAGCTGAGCAAGTCAGGAAAAAATTCATCTTCCCTTCATGGGCCGCTCGTGATGACGTCCTTTTTCTGTACCATGACTGACAAAAACACCTCACACAGAGAAGCATGAGGTCAAAAAGATGCCTAGTAGGTGCTGAAGTTGCTCGATCAGGCAAGAGTTAGGCTGAAAATTTAGAGGCCCTTGTTCAATTGCTGGCTTTGGCCTGCTCTTCGGTCCCTTTGTGTGCAGGGGTGGGCTGTTCTCTGGAAGCACAGCAGTGCCTTTACCTGCCATGATTCCCTTATTTCACACTCCCCAGCAGGAGAAAGCAGCATAGGCTTGTGTACCAAGGTGACCCACGTGAGCTTTCTTTGTTCTCTTGCTCTTTCTCAGCAAGGGGAAGAAAAAGAAGCTCTCCATCGCACTGGAGTCACAAGGGCAACATAAGGTTGATTTCCTGAGTGCTGCCTCAAGACCTTTGTCTACCAGCTGACCTATCGAAGGTCTCCAGAATCTTACAGCAGTTGAGTTTCTGTAGTGTAGTGGTTATCACGTTTGCCTAACACGCAAAAGGTCCCTGGTTCGAAACCAGGCAGAAACATACAGGTTTACTTTTCCCAGCTTCCCTTGCTGTCCAGCAAGCAGCTTCTCTTTCTGCCACTGGCCTGTCCCTGAATAATCCCAACCCCCCGCATGAAAGAGGGTGGTGACATTAGTGGAAAAAGCAGTTTGGAATCAGTCTGGGGAAGCTGGAGGAGTTAGGCCACTCACCTTTCCAAGGCTTGTGGATATAGTCGCTGACTCTACCCAGCACTGGTGACTGGGGCACAGATGGAGCCCTGGAAGAAGCAGGGAAATCTGGTGCCTAGAGACCTGCCCTAGCAGCTTATTCAGCAGCAAATAATTCAGTTCTCTCTGTTAGTGAACACAAAGAAACTTTTGGTGACCATTTATAGCTACTTCCCTGAAGAGTTTTTTAATTTAACAATTGCTGCCTCCTACCTCCCCTTAAGAACAGCTGATTTTACACTCAGGTGCCTCATCCTCCTCCATAACCATGTCATCAAAATCCTCCAGATAACTGCTTGAAACTCCTGACACTCCCCACTCCTCCTCGTTCATGGTGTGACCTGTACTGGAGTCAACAGGACAGAGCTCTGTGGTCGATTTATCACTTAAATACTGGACAAAATGAAACAACCCCCGCTGGATCGATTGCTGCCTGCCGATCCAGCAGGAAGCTTAGAAAAGCCCTCACACTCGGTGCCTCTGAGTGGGGAAGTGTTGCCTCTATAGGTATCCAGGGGGTGGGACGGCATTGTCCCAGGTTACTGCGTCAGGGCTTGAGTGGTTCTGTGTTGTGTTGTTGAAAAGGAACCCCGAGATATTGAACCCGGGCCACGTGGCTGTGACTCCAACGGGCAGGAGGGTTACAGACACAAGCAGCAGGGAGGGGAGGGGCACCAATGAATTGATGCAGTTATTCAGTGAGGCGGAGCCTGGCACGAAGGAAATACCTGTGTGAGCCCCCTTGGCAGAGAGGGGGATCTGTGATGTCCTCGGCACTGGAGATACAGGCCAGGGATGGGTCAGTAAATGGAACGGTGCAGATTTGGGAGTTGGGAACCTCTCTCCCCAGGTATTTCCCCTGCAGGCCTTTTTCAGTGTCTCTCTCTCCTCTTTCCCTGTGTTACGCAGTGGCTCTCAAGCTTTCTGAATTGGTGACTCATTTCACAAAGCAAGGCACCGAGTGTGACCCCCTTTATCAATTCAAAACAAAAGTAACCCTTCTGCCCATCAGAGTTGGCAGCAACAAGGGCCGGGTTCAGTATCCAGGGGTTCCATTCCAATAGCACAATACAAAAACCGGCTCGAGCCCCCACCCAGTGACCTGGGACAACCATATACCACTCCTCTGGGCGTCTGTAAGAGACAATACTTCCCCTCTTGCAAGCACAGAGTCTGAGTGTACCAAAGCCTTTTAATAACAGGGAGAAACAATGTGGCATATATTGGGGAAACACCACAAACAAGGTTAATAAACCAAACCATGAAACAGAAGCCCCCCTCCCAGCAAATAGGCCGTGGCCTTCCCTTTGGCTCTTGAGTTCCACAACCCCAAAAAGTCACTCAATAGTCCCAAAAGTCCAACAGCCCAAGAGTTTCTGTTCTTGGTCCGTGCAGAGTTCAAAAGTCAATTAGCAGAGTCTTACCTCCAGCCTGGGTGGAGATGGAGAGTAGGGCACGGGGCACCTTACGTGGTCCGAGGCTGACTGCGCCGCCTCTCCGTGAGGTTCCGCTGCAGCTCTCACCGCAATCAGCTCTGCTTCGCTCCGCTGGCTGTCCCACAAACCGCTCTGCCCGTTGATCCGCTAGCTGCTCTGCTAACCAACACACAGACAGCTCTGCCAGACTGGTCACTCTGCCCGCAGCACCAACACCTCTGCTAGTCGACAGACAGCTCTGCTGCACCAGTCACTCTGCTAGCCGACACACAGACCGCTCTGCTGCACCAGCCACTCTGCACTTTTTCCAGGCCCCCCTACTTAAAACAGTGCACAGTGATTTCTTTAGCTCTTAAGTGATTTCAGCTCACAGTAGGGGAGCCTTAGTACAGGTGCACCAGTGAGCCCAAAACAATTTTCAGCTCAGCAGCCTGGAACCAGGCTCCTAACAGAAACAAAATTCAACTCTGACATTCTACAGTGGAGAGAGGCAGGGTGCAATAGGCCTGGGAGGCCCTCAGACAGAGCCCTCACCAAAAGGTATAAGTGCTTGTACACCACCTCTCTCAATCTTGCAATGTTCTGAAAACGCATGGCCCTTGCCCAGTGAGTGCTACCTAGATGATGGCGAGTCCCTCCATCATAACAAGGGCCAAGTACATGTCCATAGTCCTTCACTCACATAATCACAGTAACATCACTTTATCATTCCTGCCCCAATAACATAGAAACTGGGGCTCCCTCATCAGCCGAAGTGGCCATGTGGGCTGCTGTGGGCTCAGGCTAGGTGCAGTGGGTGTGTCTATGCAAATTG
>ML679508.1:323-35599 GCA_007922305.1 Dermatemys mawii
GGATTCAATCTTTTTCCTGCTAGCTGTTGTGACTTGAGCATCAGAGCGGATGTTGGATCCAGAAGGCTGGTCTTGCCTGGATCCCTATAGGGAGGGAAGGGAGCTGGATTTACTCTGAGTCGTGCAGCTGGGCTGCAGCCAGGCCTAGGTGGCAGCCCTATTGGTTGACTTAGTGGGCCAAAGTCACTTAAGCGGTGTTGGTCTTTACCCAGGAATAGTGAAGGGCCTGAGGTGGGGGAGACTTAATCCTCCTCCCTGTTAGTCAGGGTTGAAGAGGAGGCTGTAAGAATGGCCAGGTTGATGAGCTGGGCCTTCTGGAGTTTGGGGAGGGTGGAGCTGACTGGGGCATGGTGCTGGCAAAGTGTCTCAGGGCACTGGAGGGAGGAGCAGGCCAGGGCTAGGCTGGGAAGAGAGAGAGCAGCAGGGTTTTTTTACAGTTTCCCATGCTCTTTTTATTGACTAGTTTCTCTTCTGCATGAATGTGGGCCTTTAACTTGTGAGCCTGGCTAGCTCAGTTGGTAGAGCATCAGACTTTTAATCTGAGGGTCCAGGGTTCAAGTCCCTGGTCAGGTGATGACCAGTTTACCTGAATCTTGGAAGCTCTTATTTTCCAAGTCCTTCCTGATGTCACTTTTTCTCTTCAGGATTTTGCCTTTCCTCAGAAGCGCCTTTTGTGTGTGGGATCGAAGAGGAAACTTCCTCACATCCCCTCTGTCTTCACAGGCTGGAGAAATAAAGGCCTCTGGGCACATAGCAGGTTTCTCCACAGATGACTGCGATCTCACCTGGTGGAGGTGGAAGCTCTGTCTCCTTGCCTCTGTTTCTGCCTTCCCAGTGGCTGTGCTGATCTGGCTGTCCTGTTTGAGACAGGGTGTGAGGAATGTCTGGATCTTGTGCTTCTTATTGAGGTCTCCCTACTCCAGAAGAGTGATGTGAGCTCTGCAGAGAGCCTGAAAGAATTGCACCATCAGTGTTAGGTGCTCTCCCAGCACTTTGCTTTCCGGTGAGGGAGTGGTGAGGGAGTGGGGTTCAGGCCCCTGAGTTGAAGAGGGGTGCATGTGTCGGGGCTGCTGGCTGGGACCTGGAGGAGCATGAGGTGTCTGCGAGAGGAGTGGAGTTGGAGGAGGATCACGTGTCTGCAGAGCTGGGGGAGGCCTGAGCCTCTCCCAGGCAGAAGGTTTTTGTGTGTTGCCAGGCCCTGGGAGGCTGGGTCCAGCCCAGTATTGGGGCCGGAATAGATAGTAGACGGGGAGGAGGGGGTGGAATTGGTGGAGGTGGGGAGTGGAGCGCCAGGAGCCGCTGACCCTGCCTTGGGAGCACTTGTAGGGACTGAGCTGTCTTTGGGTTGGGGTTACTGGTGGGACAAAAGGGGATGGGGAGCAACAGTCTGGGGAGCCCAGAGCTCCCCAGTCACCAGTCTGCCAGTGCCCCTCACTCCCCACCCACAGACCTTTCAGTTCCACCCTGAGCTTCCCAGTCATGGCTCTGCTGGTGCCCCTCACTCTAGTTTTGCAGCTCCTTATATCCAAGCACTGGGCTCCATATTCGCCGGTTTAACAGTGCCCCTCACTCCTGACCCACAGACCCTGCTGTACCAGCCCTGGGCTCCCCAGTCACCACTCTGCTAGTGCCCCTCACTTCCAATCCACAGCCCCGACTGTCCCAATCCCCAGCGCCGGTGTCCCTTACTCCCAACATGCAGCCCCTTCTAATCCGGCCCTGGGATCCCCACTCACCATTCTGCTGGTGCTTCTCACTCCTGACCTGCAGCCCCTGCAGTTCCACACTGAGCTCCCCAGTCACCCCTGTTCCAGTGCCCCTGTCACGGAGTCCCCGGGGCGATGGCCTAGGCCGCTCCCTATGAAGCCAGTCAGGACTCTGACGGGAAGCTTCCTCTCCATAAACAGCCTGTCTTCAAGGCTAGGAGCGCCACAGGTTATAGCTTCCACCTTCCTGGGTCTGACCTCGGAGCATTCAGCCCCTTCTGCCCCTCCGTGCGCTGCCCTCAGCGAGCCCGCCCAGGCAGGGTCCTGGGGAAGCCTGTGGATCCTTCACCCCAACTCCACAGTCAGACGTGACTCTTAGCCAGCCAGTAAGACAGAGGTTTATTAGATGACAGGTGATCTAAGACAGAGCTTGTAGGTAGAGCGAACGCGACCCCTCAGCTGGATCCATTTTGGGGCCAGGGAGCCAGGCCAGCCTGCCTGAAGCTCTCTGCCTCTTCCCAGCCAGACCCAGACTGACACTTACTCCCCAGCCCCTCCCCCAACTTCCTTTGTCTCCTTCCCGGGCACGAGGTCAGGTGACCTCTCCCCCCCCCCAGAGTCAAGTTACAGCTTCAGGTATGTCAAGAATCACAGGGGAGTATGGACACCTTCACACAACAGTCAGAGGAGCCATTGAGAGCATTTCTATTCCCTCACAGCCCCTCACTCCTGACTTGCATCCTCTGCTATTCCAGCCCTGAACTACCCAGTCACCGCTCTGCCAGTGCCCCTCACTCGTGACCCACAGCCCCTGATATCCTAGCCCTGAGCTCCTCCAGTCACTGCTCTATCGGTGCCCCTCACTCCTGACTTGCAGCCCCAACTGTCCCAACCTTGAGCCCCCCCAGTCACCGCTCTGCTTGTGGCCTTCATGCCTGAACCTACTGACCCAGCCCTGGCTACACAAAGGCGGTTGCCAGACTTGCCAGACTTGTTTATATTTCCAATGGCATTTCTGTTGGTGATTTCATTGTGTTTTGTGTAACGGGGTTTTCTACTGGATCCGATATTTTAATTAACAGAAAAGAAAAAAGACACAGGCTCTCATCTCACAGCAATTACAGCCGACGCAACCTTCTTGTCAACACAATCGCCTTCTCCGCAACTCCAGGCTGGTGATTTGATTCTTTCTAAAGCTCCTCTGGAAAGAAGCCTTTTCCTTATCAAGCAATTACTTGGATTGCTGACACTGGTCTCTTCCATTTCCTAGAAAGACATTGCAAATTCTGAGCAGAGGATACAAAAGGCACCACTGGGACTTGAACCCAGGATCTCCTGTTTACTAGACAGGTGCTTTAGCCAGCTTAGCCATGGTGCCTTTCTCTGGAAAGGCTAGGCAACTGCTCCACTTAAAGCTTCCAAACAACTTGTCCCAATTCCAAATCTTCCTGCAAGAGCTCCCAATGCTCAGCTGCCTGCTTCTCCAAATGAAGCTTTTCCCACACTCACAGCAAGTGTACGGTGTGTCTGCTGTGTGGATTCTCCAATGGATTACCACCTCTGAGCTCCCACTGAAGCTTTTCTCACACTCATGGCAAGTGGAGGCTTTCTCCCCTCTGTGGATTCTCTCATGTGTCATAAGGTTTCATCTACAACTGAAGCTTTTCCCACACTCAGGACATGTGGATGGTCTCTCTCCAGTGTGGACTCTCTCATGTATGATAAAGTCATAGCTGTGTTTGAAGGTTTTCCCACACTCCAGGCAGATGTAGGTTGTTCCTCCAGTGTTATTCTCCAATAAGGTCTGAGCCTCTTCTGAACTTTTTCTCTGTCTGTGCTGATTCTCACAGGCTTTTGCCTGGGCACAACTCCGGGAAACATTCCCTTTGTGTCTTTCTGCTAACGTCCCATGTGCTTTTACTTGCTCAGCATTGTCTTGTTGAGGATTCTCCTCCTCATTCACCATCCCATCACCTGCTGGGAGAGAGAAACCAGACATAGGTCAGTCCCTTTGCCAGAAAAAGGAAACGTTAGAGAGAGGAATGGAAGAAAGGAGGCGGACAAACCGAAAGAAGTGATACAGGGCTCAAAGAAAGAAAGAAGTGAATCTCCTACAAACCTTTCTCCAGAGGAGAGAGAGAGGAGGGGATCAATTTTGGGTCTAAATCTCAATCAAACACTCGGGGAGAAAGTAGATTGGGGAGGGAGCTACTGTGAGGGGTGAATCAGGACATGTAAGAACCCAAGAGTGAAGTCTGCCCTGAGGATGCCACATGTCCTGAAAATAATCCTGAACTCAGAAAGCTCACAAGGGCTTTGTAGGAATCCCAACTATTTCCTTAATTCAGGGACACATTTTGAGTTGGTTTAACAGATTCCTCACCTGTGCAGGCATCTCTCAGGGTCCCTCTTTCTTCATAGCCCTGCGGGTCTGGGACCCAGGGCTCCTCCCCTCATTCCAGACAGGAGATCACATCAGGTTTGGAGACTGGAAATCTTGCACAAGTGACAGAAAAGAAGCAAGATCAATTGACTTTGTGGGATAACTATGTCACATTCTGGGGGTGCAGACCAGAACCCTGAAATGTGTCACCATCTGCCCTGTAATCTTGGGTTCCTCACAATGTTTTGCTGTTGTAGTTCCATTGGCCACCCTGGCTCATACCAGGGTGTGTGTGCAGGTTGGATAAAGGGGATGGGGCCTCTCAGTAGGTGAGAGAACCAGGACAAACGGAATCTTCATCCTTCCCAGAGTGAACAGCTCATGAGGCCCTGGGGGGAGCAGCTGTGAGTCTCCTTGGAGTCAATGGCAGCAGGTCTATGGACTGAACTGGGGCCAGAAAGGGGAGATGTCTTGGAACTGCTGATTCACTAGATGTTGGTGGAGCCCATGCCAGCCGGGTTGGCGGGTCCATAACTGGAACTAGCAGCTCCAGCAAGTGATGCTGCTTTTTGTTACTCCTGGAGCAAGTGCCTCTCCTTAGCCAGAACTCATGGACTGTATGGCACCTTTCTTCGACCTGGAGGAAGACTTACTGCTATGCTGATATGCGTGCTTCTGGGACTCACGGCTCGACCCCGGATCACTCGTGCCCGTGGAGCCGCACGGAAGCTCCGCAGAAGGGGGTGCACACTAAGACTGTTCAGTCCGATGTGGTGACTTCCATGAGATGCCTCTTAAGATCGGGGGCAGGGAAGCAGAGACAGATGCTGCACCTGGATGTGGTGTGGGTTTCTCCCAAGCAATACAGACACATCGGTGCTCGTCATTGAGGGAGAACAAACGAGGACAGGAAGTGCAGACTTTGGACCGCGTCCTCTTAGTCATAATTCAGTATCCAGACCTAGGTCCTATAGGGAGAGACGGGGGATAGGGGGGAGTGGAGGGGAACCATATCCTGAGCCTTGCAGAACTTTCAGAAACAAGAACAATCACTATAGAAACCAGGAAAATCCTGACTAGAGAGAGGACCCAGACACAGCTGCTGGGGGCAAGGCAGGGAGTTGGGGATTGTTTGTCATAAAACTGCAGAATGGCATCGCCAGTCCTTAATCCTACGAAAATTACAGAAACAAGCAAACTACTACACAAAAACAACCAAGTCCTTCTAATGAGAGGCTTGGACTTGACATGATTTAAAGACATCTTGTGTATGGACTTAGCATAACCCACAGTCATCTTGCAGGCTCAGCCACCATACACTGGCAGCAAAACTATAGAGTCAGGGGAATTTGGCCTTGGCAGACAGACAGATACAGGCAAATCACCTCTTACACGTGGGTTACATCCCACGGTCAGTGTGTGAAGTGAAAACCGTGTATACTCAAAACTAATTGAGTTTAATGGCGGGTGGAATCGCCCGCCCTACAGATACAGTTTTTAAATTGTTGTTTTTCTTTTTTTTTGCTGACCGCATAAAGCTGAAATTATGCATGTTAAATGCACGTAAGATGCAACTCACCTGCATTCAAAAGTGATGAGAATGGGGAGAGAATGGATAAATTAGCCTTGAGCTTCTGCAGTTTCTCTCTGAAAATAAAAAGCAGGATGTTTTCCTGTGACAAGACATTTAAATTAGTTAGAAAATGTCCTCTAAATAGACAAAGAGTCCTTGTCTACTGGTGGTTAAGCAATTTTACCCTGACAGTGTATTCCACTAACAAAGCAGAAAGATAAGTAGACCTTGAGAAGTTTTAACTAACTTTGAAAAACACACAAAAGCTAACGCGTAGGTAGTCTTAGGTATGTGAAGCCCTGTACAGAGAAAGTGATTGGTTAGTGTTTTTGCAGAGCTAAGATTGGTTGAAGCATAGACGAGAGAAATCCTCACTTTAACTATGTACTGGCGGTCAGAAGATGGGTCGTTGGAACTTAACTCCGAGAAACAGCTCAAGACCAAAGGTGCCAGGACTGTTACCTCTGCCTGACCATACTGTGCAGAAGCCAGATCCCCGGACGAGAGCAGATCCTGACTGGCCACCGGGAGACGACCAGCTGTCTTTGCTGGGAGGGGTGAGCATTAGACGCTTGGCGTGTGTATTCTGTTGATTTGTTGCTAATAAATACATGCACATGTTTAAGGCTATGACTGTGTAAGGCTCTTTCATTGGGCAAGGGCCCTGCCGACCTGTAGCACCCTGAGTATACTAGGAAGGAATACTGGCCCTGAGCCCAGGAAAGGGTAAAGTTGGGCCTCTTGTCCCTGCCTACCCACAAGGATGGGGAGGGGGTGGGAGCTTTAAATCATGCGGGTCACATCCTGACTAAGAAAAGGAAATGCACCACCACAGTGAGGGGACAGCAGAAGCTCTGACTTGGACCGGGCAGCAGTAAGAGGGAACTCAAGACGCTGGAAAAACCACCAGGTAAGGCAGGGGCACCCATGTGAGCCCACAGACACCACAACTTTAAAAAGCTCCGGCTTTAGGAGCATGGCACATGCGGATTGGCCTTAATGGAATTCAATACGGACCATCGCTCAAAGAAGAACCTACTTTAGTCAACACACACGGCATTGACAAAACTCTGTAGTGTAGACGTAGCCATAGTTAGATCAGCCTAGCCCCCACGTTGGACACAGCTAGGTCTACAGAACAATTCTCGGCTTGATATATCAGCTTAGGGCTTGTTGTCTAGACATACTTTTAGTTCCAAGAGAACTTTCTGTGTGAACCCCATGACAGCTACGTAGCAAAAACACCTCATGTGTCCCGGAATTTAAACTCTGATTATAGTAATACCAAGCACTAAGAGAAACTGAGGTATGTGCTGGACTCATAGAAATATTACCGAATTCCCACTTACAATGGTCATAGCCTTTGAAGAGAAAGCAAAGGGTAGGGGATGGACTTTAATGCATCCAATAAGGATAAATTAAATATATTGTTTAATAAATCATCTCTATGCCATTGGTCATTTAACATTTGTGTACCTCTAAAAATGATACTGGGATGGGACATAAGCCAAAGACGAAGGGGGACAAGACACAGAAACCAGTCTACACACATATGAGTAGTAAAGGTCTAGAGTTATTACTACAGAGGTTCTTTAGAGAGCCCCCAGCTTCCAATAACCAACGGGACAGGAATTCTTACCCAGCGAGGTCACATTCTCATAGTTCTCCTGCGTGACGTCTCTGTAGAGGGCTCTCTGACTGGGGTCCGGCAGAGCCCATTGTGACTCGGTGAAATACACAGTCACCTCCGTGAAGGTCACCGACCCCTGAAAGAACAAGAACCCAACACTTAGAACTTCAGTACAACCCCAGGATTCACGGGAGAGCAGGAACAGGAAAATGGAAGCTCAGGGAGGGACATGGTAGCACAGTCCCACTCCCACCCTGAGCAGCCAGGAAGCACCTGATTGAGGGGAGAAAAAGAGAGCCCCTCACACTGCCAAGTGGGGAGAGGGGGCTTCATGTTCATCACACACCAGCTAGCCAGAGACTGATGCAGGAAATGGAGTCCCCAGCCAGTCAAGGACAGCCTCCTGGTGGGAATCCCTTTACCCGCCCTGCCACCCATGCACGCACACACACACTTATATATAAAAGAAACACCTGGAAGAAAGAGGAAGTCGACAGGAAAAAATGTCAGAAGCTTGGAATTGTAGAAAATTAATAAGGCAAAGCAAAGAAACAAATGGAGAAATCTCTGGGCAACAGAATGAAGGAAATATGAAGGAGGGTTGTTGGTTTTACAGTATATCAATAACAAAAAAAATCCCAACAATGTTATTGGTCCATTACTAGAGAGAAAGGGCAGAATCATCAATAACAGTACAGAAGTAAAACTGTTCCATGAGTTTTTCTCTCCTGGATTTGGGGAAGAGAAGCAAATACTGTTGTGAGATGTTTATGATGACAACACCACTCTTTTCATTAAAATAATAATTCACAAGGATGTTAAATATAAGTTACTAACATCAGACATTTTTAAAATCAGCAGTTCCTGATCTCATCTACTGAAGAGTTTTTAAAAAGCGGGCTGAGGAGGTTGAGGATCTCTCTGGACCATTAATGCTGCTTTTCAATAGCTCTTGAAACACTGAAGAAACTCCAGAAAAATGGAAAAAGGCTAAAGATGCCACTATCTTTTAAAAAATTGTAAAAGGGATGAACAAGAAAATAGGCCTGACATGGAACCTGGGCAAGATAATATGGGGAAGATGGGAATATTAATAAAGAATTAAAAGAGGATAATGTAATTCATTCCAATCAACATAAATTTAGGGAAAACAGATCCTCACAAACTAATTGGATATTTTTTGAAGGAGATCAGAAATGTGGTTGATAAAGAAATATCATTAACATAATATACTTGGATTTCTCTAAGGTATTTGACCTAGTACAGCATGATACTTAAACATCTACAACAATACAAAATTAACATGATATACATTAACTAGATTCAAAACCAGCTGATACATTTCAAAATGTAACTCTAAATGGTCACGTGGATGTGCTTCTATTGGGTTCCCACAGGGATCGGTTATTGGCTCTCTCCTATTTAACTTGCTTATCAATGACTTGGGAGAGAACATGATATCACTGATGAAGTTTGCAGATGATACAATGTTTGGGAGAGTGACAAATAATGAAGTGTGTCAGTTGGTTCAGGCTGCAGCACTGAGAGTTTGGGAAGTTTTTGCAGCCCTGGCCAGGGGATTAATTTTCTGTTCCACAATTAGGAGAAAGTTCCACATCAAACCCAAGGAGTCGGCTCTTTCAATGTGGGGCCTAATCTGAACTCCTTCCGGCAGGTTTGTCCCTAGTTTGTCCCCTCCCTTTCCCAACCCTGGATATGTCCTGCCCTCTCCCACCTCCAGCAGCTCCCACCCTCCTGTACATTTACTACCCCTCTCCCTTCAGCCAGAACCCATCACCAGCTCCGTGATAATCCCATACCTCAGTTAACTTTGCTGCAGCCATTGTCTCTCCCGTGGAAGGATGGGATGGTCCGGATCAAAACATGGACATTATTCTGTGGCCTGTCGGGACGAAAAGAGCAATTAGAGAGATTGCAGAAGAGGCTTTTGTCCATTTCCCCACCAGACTTTTTTTCCCAGGAAACTGACATTCTGGACTCTGCCACATTGGAAAACACTGACTTCATTAGAGGCAGATCTTCCCCCCATGATTAAACCATCCCAGGCCTGCTCTATATTACAAAGACCTGGTCTACACTAGGTCAACGCAAGATGCATTGCATTGACTTAGTTGTGTGTGTCTCTGCACTTCAATTCTTCTCCTACCAGTGTAAACTGTCCATTATGACAAAATGGTAACGCTCCCTCCCCAGGCAACATTGAGCCATGGTCAATGCACGGAGGTCAACACAGTGCAAGTGTAAACACAGCGTTACATGTGCCAACCTAACAGTTCTCCAGCAGCTATCCCACAATGGCTCAGGGCCACCATTTCTCACCTAAACAACAAGAAACTGCTGCAGATCAAATGGGAGATTTTAAGTTGTCAGTGGAGAGAACATGGGGAAAATCTGAGGAAGAAAGAAAATGAGTCTATCATTTGAGAGAAAATAGGGAATTGACATGGATTTCCTAGCCACACTGGACAGTTAGAGAAAAGGGGCAGAAATTCGGAGATTTTTTGCTAATTTTGGGCGATAAGGAGAAGCAGACACTTCACCCCCCTCCATTCCTGTCCTGTTGAGAGATGGTGAAATCTGCCATGTCACACTGTCTCTCTCCCTTCCCTCCATCTCTGGTCTTCCCCCCTTTCCCTTCCTGACACCTCCACTCTCCAGACACAAAAAGGGCAAACCCTATTGGGGCCCACTGTAAAAGTGACCAGATAGCAAATGTGAAAAATTGAGACGGGGTGAGGGGTAATAGGAGCCTATATAAGAAAAAGATCCAAAAAATCAGGATTGTCCCTGTAAAATCAGGACATCTGGTCACCCTAGCCCAGTCTCTTCTCTTCCTGAATGCCCCAGTTTGCTCCCTGGGCAGATCCTGGCAGGCACTGAGATCAGCTACATCACCACTGTAAAGGCAGCTCTGGGCCCTCCCCCAGGGACATTCACAACCAGGGAGCAGATTCCCAGGGGCTGTGAAATCTCACGTTCCCGGGAGATTTGTGCCAAGCCCAGCACTTTCCCGGAGGTCTTCAGCTCAATGGTTGGTGTTGGCAGAGCCCAGGGCTTTTCTAGTGGGCTAGTTCCAGCCACTGGAGAAAGTCTCTCCCCTTGGCTGGGCATTGAAGGGATTTTAATGAAGGTCTTTCCATGGCACAGGCCCTGCGGGGGCAGTGGAGCTGCTCAGCCCGGGGTCCCCAGATCACACGGGAGGCAGCAGCGAGTGACCCGAGAAACTCAAACCCGAGAGAGAGCAGCCTCCCCTCAGTCAACAACAGCCAGAGCCCCGGTGACAGTGACCAGGGACACCACCTCCCTCATCTCCTTCACCCCCATGTTAATCCAGAGTCACGCCTTGTCCTTATTGCAGTGTCAGTCCAGACACTGTAGTCCATGAGACCAGCAACATGGTATAGGAGGGAGGAGGCCAAAATCCTGTAACACAGATAACGGGGGATCCCCCCTTGCCCACCCCCGCTGCTCCCCACGTCTGGGACAAGGACTCAGCTCAATCTGCCAGCCACAGTCTGGGCTGTGGGGTTTGAACCTGGGTTAATCAAACACCCTGAGGTGGACATCTCACCCCTCCCCCACCATGGGGCCGGGCACATCGTATCAGGACAGGGGGGAGTGTCCCTGGGCCCCGCAGAAGGCAGGATGGGAACCAGGATTATCGCACTCAGGGGCGGGGGGGACACGGGGGGGACACTGACCCTCCCCCCTTCCCTTTCCCTCCCCCCCAGCCATTCACATGGGCCCTGGGACGCCCAGGCCAAAGCTGCTGTCATGGGAATTGGGGGGGAGGAGTCAAATGACTCAGCAAATCCCCCTGTCCCGACCCAGCGCGGTGGGGGGACAGACACGGGACCTTTAACGGATATAACGGCTGAGGGGGGTGACGCGGCGCTGTGAATGGGGGGCGGGGCGGAGCCTCGCCACACGCACAAGAGGGAGGGAGCGGGGCAGGCTCCGTGGGGGGGGAGGCGGAAGACACGGAGCCATTAACGGACGGAACGGCCGAGGGGGGTGACGCGGGGGTGTGAATGGGGGTGGGGGGTCTGGTCACGCGCACTGCAGGGAGGGGCGGGGCAGGCTCCAAGAGGGCGGGGGGGGTCCCGCTCTCTGCACTCACCCGCTGTCAGTCCCCGGGCGCGGCTCTACCCGCGCGCAGGGCTACGGGGGGTTAACACCCCCCCTTTACCCCTTGGCGCGAGCTGCACGTGCCCGGAAACTGCTGCCGGGTGTCTCACACGCGCAGCGCTAAGCGAGTCCTAGCGCTGGGTCGGCTGCCAAGGGGCGGGGTCTGACCGTCGCCCTAGTAATACCACTGAGCCCACGAACCACAGGAGCAACCCCTCCGCGCCCCCTGCCACGCCCCTTTTCCCCTAAGCCCCGCCCCTGCTCCACCCATTCCCCATGACCCCGCCCCCTGCTCCACCCATTCCCCATGGCCCCGCCCCCTGCTCCTCCCATTCCCCGTGACCCCGCCCCCTGCTCCTCCCCCAAGTTCCCTTCCAAATCCTCTTCCAGACTCGCCTCGGGTCCTGCAGCCGCAGCGGGAGCGAAGCAGAAACCTCGGCTCTGCCCCGAGCTCCCCGCGGATCACCACAGGGGGGGAAACTGACTCTTTTGTGGCCTGTTCCCTGAGCACCAGAACCACCGCCGGGACACGACCTGCCCTAGGGACACCAGGACCCTCCTGGAGCGACCCCGGACCCATCACTGTGTCCCAGCCAGGACTCAGGGGAGAGCCCAGGAAAGTCCCGCAGGACGGGAGAAGAGGAAACGTTGTTCCCTTTGTAACGAGTGACACTAAGGGGGAATTAAAGACCAGTCGAGACAATCACCGATCCTGAAAGATTTGGGAGAAATGGTTAAACTATCACCTGACACGTGTCGGGTTATAAATTAAAGCTCGTGAGGATTTGTCAAGAAACAATCCTGCCAAACCACCCGAATTTCCTTCCTTGACAAGGCTCCCAGCCCAGTGGGGAGGGGGGAAGCAGCAGACACGATAGATCTTGACTTTAGGGAGGATTTTCACGGTCCCACCTGATGGTGTCATCAGCAGAGTTGAATAATGTGATCTGGATGAAATGAGAGCAGGGAGGGTGAAAATGGCTTGAAAGGCTGCACTCAAAGAGCAACCAGCAACGGTTCACTGTCAGACTGGAAGGACCCATCTAGTCGGTCCTGTGGGTCCTGCAGCACTGGGGCAGGGGGAGTGGAGCTTAGCTGGAGTCGGCACCGATGCCCACGTCTCTTCCTGACAGTGTCCGTGTGAAACATCCCAGCCTGGGTTGGTAACAAGGGGCGGAGGGGAGCTTCAGCTGCAGGTCGGTGCATTTGAATGAGCTGGGAAATCAGACAGTTTTGTGTGGACTGAATAGGAACTGGAACCCCAAGCTAGTAAATAATCAGACAATTACCCCGTCTCCTTTTCCTCCTTGTGAACTGTTGCTGCAAATCAGCTGCAGCCTAGCCCTCGCCATTGGATTCAATATGCCAGACCATTATTGCTAGTTCCGGGTTAGGACATTGCCATTGTGACGTCAGGCCATGTTGATTCTGAACTTTCTCCAATTTTTTTATTGATCCCTTGAAAGGGAAACTTTCCGGAGGTGTCTCCTGCCCTGGAGAAGACGCAGAAGGAGCAGAAATTGCACTTTTGGGAAAACACTTTTCCTCCCGTTAGCTGAAGGTTCTCCCCATACACACACATCCTCTCCCCTGATCTACACTGCAGTGTTATGTCAATATAAGGCAACCTTTGTGCGTGTGTCTACACAAAAATTTAGTTCCCTGTGATGGGGCGGGGGGACCCCATCCAGTGTAAGGTGAATGCACCCCTTTTTTCCAGCAGCTCTCTGATCCTAGGCAGTGAGAGCCGAGGGCTAAAGTCAATAGGGCTGCAGGGCTGTAAGGCCTGGTGGCCAGAGTCTATATAATTGCCCCAATCCACAGAGCAATGGGGCCCTGTGGGTCAAGTTGATCCAGCCTCCTTTTGAAAACTTCCAGTGAAGGACCTTGCACAAACTGGGCCGTCTGTTCCATTTTCCAACCGTTCTCATACTAAGTCTTTCCTGACATTTAATCAAAAACTCCTATGCTATAGCTTGAACCCATTGCTTCTTGTCCTGCCCTCTGTGACAAGAGAGAACAACTTTTCTCCATGGTTTTTTATGGCAGCCTTTCAAGGTTGTGAAAACCACTATCATGTTTTCTCCTTCATCATCCCTTGTCCATACCAAACATCCCCAGTTCCTTCAGCCTTTGCTCAGAAAACTCAGCTCGGCACTGGCTGTGAATTAAATCCAGGCCTGCTGGATGGGAGACAAGACTTCTCCCACTTGAGCCACAATTGTGCAAAATAAATAACAGGGACCAGAGCATTATGGCCCCTACTCACGGCCCAGACCCGACTCTACTGCAGGGCACAGGGGTGTGGCTGACACTCCCAGGAGTGCTGTTTCTGGTCAGGATGTCATTATTTGGGAGTTTCTTAATGAGTGCGCTGTGGAGTGATGGGTTCTGTTTCTCTGGGTCTTTGAGGGTTTGGAGATATGCTGGTGAGTTTAAATTGCACAGAGCTGGGGAGCAAGGTGTGGTCTCAGGTAAGTAGTAGTTGTGCTGTGGTGAGACTGAGCAGATATGGGGATTCTGTGAGGTGTGGTGCTCAGCTGCCCATATGATGTGCATCCCCATTTTAAAAGCACCCATGCCTGGGAAGATAACAGGAGCTCTTTGAAGTAAGGTGTGTCATAATCCTCAAGATGGTTGGTTCCAACCTTCCACCAATGTAGGGAGTATAGCTCAGTGGAAGAGCGTTTGACTGCAGATCAAGAGGTCCCTGGTTCAAATCCAGGTGCTTCCTGAGGGGTTGGTTTATTTTTTTCATGGAACTACATTTTCAGATCCATCTCCACTATGTTCAGCAGTTCCACTGAATGGGGGGCTTGTATAACATCTAAAAACCTAGCAAACCTGTCCATCAGCTGAAATCAGATCCAATCCTCTAACTGTGATACAGTGTACCCCAAGTAATGCCCTAAACCCCCCATTCACCACTGTTATATGGGTATGATATAGTTTGTACAAAGTATGCTTTGTGAGGTATCATTTGAAAACTCATAATCTACTGAAGATCATTGTCCTCTTAAAATGAGTGCATCAACATTGTCTGTGGAGCGATGAGATTTTACACTATGTTTTTTACTCAAGTATGTTGTAATTCTGACTCCTCAGTGTCAACAAGGCCTGACCACATTACTAGCAACCGAAGTCAACAGTCACCACCTGGGGGACTGTAAACAGAGGATTTGCATGTCATCTCTGAAGACGTCTCAAACTTCATGTGCCCAGAAAGTATGAACAAGACATTTACAATTCAACTGAAAGACGCTTTGAATCTCCTACACAAGGGACTGTTTTCTCTACACGCCAGTGAGGGGAGGAATCCTCAAAGAGCGGGGGAGTGTGTGACTTTATGAGTGTAATATAGAATCTCATTGACAGGTGACAGGGCCAGAAAGAGTTAATGAACTCACCGACTGACCTGACCGATGGCCCAACTGTAAAGATTGTTTAGAAGGATATGCAAATGAGGATATGCAAATGAGGATATGTAAATGACCAGTTCTTTGAAATGCAGCCCACATTGTTAGCGACAGAAGAGTAGATGTTTGGTCAGGTCGCCCCAAATTAAAACAGGTGACCTGTCATGAATGCCACCACCTATTGCTCACTGGAACATGGCTACATGGAGTGGATCATGTACATGTAGCAATGTTCCAGTAAGGTACCGTACATAGGTCAGTTACACTGACCTAATTTTGTAGCATAGACCTGACAAAGAATCACACACACAGCTTGGGAGTGAAACTTCACCTGCTCCTCTGCTTTACAGAATCCAAACACAAACAAAACTTGTCAGGCACTGGTGGGGGTTGGTAGGGAATCCGAGTTGGACACAGAGAGGACCTCAGTTAGCAGCTGGTACCATGGCTTAGTTGGTTAAAGCATGTGTTTTGTAAACAGAAGATCCTGGGTTCAGCTCCCCTGGTACCTTGTTGAATGTGTTTTAGGGCACCTGGTATTGACTGCTGTCAGAAGACAAGATCCAGAGCTAGATGGGCTTTTGGGTCCAGCCCACTGTGGCTGCTCCTATGGTTTAAACACTTCTGAACCTGGGTATTGCAGATGCTCAGCCCTTCAGTTCACAAACCATGGGGCTTATAATATGACCTCTACTAACCCTGGGCTCACATTGCAATGGAGTCATCCCCTTAGAATGCCTCTCTACTGGGATAAAAGCCCTGCCGCCTGGCTGTCCAGGATCATCTGGGGATCAGGTTGTGGAGCTAAAAATTGCAGTGTAGACCTTTGGGCTCAGGCTGTAGCCTAGGCTCAGAGATCTTCACCTCTCATGGGCTCTCAGTGGCTGGGCTTAAGCTCCAGCTTCTACACTAGAATTTTATACCCTGCAGCACAAGCCTGCAGCAGCTGATCCTGCCTTTGAGACAAGAACCTTGGGTGTGTTAATGGCAGTGTAGATGTAATGTTAGCATATGTCTACACTGCAATAAAACACCCATGGCTGGCCCAGGTCAGCTAACTCCGGCTCACAGGGCTGTAAAATTGCAGTGTAGGCCTCTCGTCTCAGGCTCAATGCCCTGATCTAAGAGCCCACGGGGTTGGGAGGGAGTTTAGCAAGTGAAAATAGTAAACGTTCAGTGGAGTATTACCATGGACTCACTGGCATTTCTCCCTGGGTCTGTCTGCTTTGGGGCAAGGACAATAACATGTCCTGGTGCACTTGCTGTTTCAAAGGGTGGTTTAGGATTTTCATTTTCAAACCTGGTGCCTAAAGCAGGACTCAAACCTCAGTGTAAATGAAAGAGCTGCCCACAGATTCTGGCAGCCACAATGTGCCATTTGTGCCACTGGCATCTGAACTGTGGAACCCCTATGACACCCCTTTCCCCAAGACCCCTCACTCATTGCCCCCCCTACTTCCTGAGGTCCCAACCCCACACTACCCCTTCTTCCTGAGGCCCTGCCCTACCCCTCAATCCACAACCCCAGAACATCTCTTCCCCTTAAGACTCCGCCTTGTCCCCCCCTCCATCGTTCATCCTTACAGCTCATAAAAAGTGGTGGGGCCATGGGCCTTTAAACCCCCGTTCCAGTGCCCCTGACACAGAGCCAGGCAGGCAGCAGCACATCTGTGTGTATATTGCTGAGACTGCTGAGCTGAGCTGAGCCAGTGAGGAAAACGGGGGCTGATATCAGGGCTGTCCCCTTCTCCCTGCCTCCAGACTGGTTGCTTCCAGTAGCTGTGTGAACTTAGAGACTGTGTGCCAGCGCACTCTCTCCTCCTCAATGCACACACTCCCCCCCGCACCCACACCCACACACACACTCTGTCACATACTCTCTGCCCTACCACACATACTTCAGCTGGAAAGCAGCTTCCCATCTTGTAGGATGCCCATGGAACAATGGGATAGAAAAACCTGCATCATGTGATGCTGTACCAACCCATGAGCCATTGCAAACCCTTCCCAACACGTCCTCTGGCCAGTTGTACAGTGTGATAGCTACCCACAGTGCACTGCTCTTTGGGGCAATGCAAGAGTTGCTAGAATCAGTGCTCTCTTGTGACACGAGGAGCAGAGTATTTAATTAAAACACTTCAACTAAAGTGGCATAACTTTGTAGTGTAGACAGAACCGAGCTCCCTTTGACACAAAGGATGCTCGGGCACTGAAACTGAAGAACCACAAGTGCCTCTGTAGTTGACAGGATTCCAGCCTGTGCAGGGAAACCCCAATGGATTTCAAGTCCATCGCCTTAACCACTCGGTCACAACTACTTGCTTGATACTTCTTTGCACTCTACTTTTGTTCTCACTGAGTGATCATTTCCAATTGTTTCTTCAGACCAGCTTCCACAACACACTCACTGCTGTGCCATTGTCTAAGTGTGTCCATGGCTGAAGAGCAAGAATTCCTGCTCATTTCCCTTCTGGCTGGAGCATGATGAGAGTGTGTTTGTGGTTAATGATGTTGCTGTAGATTATTGTCCATTTCCTGCCTTGATAATCCAGACAGTCCCTTTCCCATCAGATCCCCAGAACATCAGTGATTGCAATAGCAGGGGGCAGGTTTTCTCTGGAACACTGAGCTTTTCCACGGGGTTGTTGGCTCAGCTTTTTAAACTCAACTTTTTAATCCATCCTTGATGTTTCATGGAATGACAACAGCAGCATGAAGAAAGAGAAGAGCAAATATCTCACCGTCAGGGCTGAAGGTGAAACTGTACTTGGCCGCTTTTTTTATGATGGAGTGACTCGCCATCAATTAAGTGGTGCTCGCTAGGTAAGGGACATGTGTTCAAAATCCCAGTGATTTCAGAAAAGTTTAAGACAAACATTTGTACTTTGTGGTGGGGGCTTTTTCTTAGGATCCTAATTGATAATTGTTCCCCTTTCTCTTTCCACTGTGTAATAGCTGAGCTAATTTTGATTCCATTAGGAAGCTGGTTACAGATTGCAGAGCTGGATTCACTTTAGGTTAATGATGTAGCAGCACTGAGGCTCCCCTACTATAAGCTAAAATCACTGGGTTCTGTGTTAATTAGTAGGGGGGCCTGGAGCTATATTGGTGAGCAGCTAGCACAGGGATGCATCTCTCAGGATGGCTACTGGACAGGAGCAGCAGGTGGAGGGCTGCAGCTTGTGGTGAAGGCTGTAGCAGAACTCCATGCAGAGACAGGGCAGTTGGCCGTCATAGTACATAGGATGCCCTTTACCTGCCCCACTTCCACACAGGCTGTGGAGGATAAAACTGTGCAGATAAACCAGAGACAGAGACCTTGGAGTTGTTGGACTTTGGGGTTGCTGGACTCAAGGACCAAAGGGAAGGGACAAGACCCAGTATGCTTGGGGTGGGTTTTTTGCTCATCATTTGTGTTGTGAATCCTGTTTGTGGTGTTTCCCCAACATAATGCCACTTGTTTCTCTCTGTTATTGAATTACTTTTGCTACACTCAGACTCTTTGATTGTGCAGGGGGGGAAGTATTGCCTCTTAGAGGCACCCCCAGGGTGGTGGTATATATTTGTCCCAGGTCACTGGGTGGGTGTTTTAGCAAGTTTTACATTGTGTTATTTCAACAGCACTGCTAGACACTAAACCCAGCCCTTGTGGCTGCCAACTCTGATGTACAGCAGGGTTACTGACATAGTTTATTTAAAGCAAGGAAAGGCTGAGAAAGTTTCTGTTTGTAGGAAGTAACATAGCTGTCATTGTACCAAATGGGAAGATGGTTGTTCATAGAGAACTGAATACATTTGATGAGGATGGGATTTGAACCCATGCATGCAGAGCACAATGGATTAGCAGTCCATCACCTTAACCACTCGGCCACCTCATCTGAGCTATTAAGAAAGGGACAGGAGGAGAAATCTAAGGCCTGCAGAGGTAGGGCCAATAAGGAGTTTGTAAATCCTAAGTGTAATCAGGGTCTAAATGAGCTCCCACCTCACATCTAGTGATGAGCTGGGGGAAAAACTTCCAGAACAGACCGTGTTTGCACAGAGACACTTATTCTGCCGAGGTATGCAGCAGGATGGGGCCACTTTGCCAAAATGTCCAGTTTTGGCTGGTGTTGGGTTACAAATCACATGAGTGCAATGAAACGTTATTATCCTTCCTGTCTGACTGATGGGTAGCAGAACGTAGCTAGTCTGTTGTCAAGTTATTGGAATTATCTGGAATCATATAGATCATTGGTGCAACTAAGGTCCTGGAGGGGCACCAAATCTTAGGTAAAGGGGGTCATATAAGGTGTCTACGACCAGGTTATGGTCTACTGATTATGATTATGCTATCGGTATGTGTGTATCTTGTTTGTAGCTAAAGTTATGAAGATTGGCTGTATAGTGTCTGTATTTCAAACTTATGCTGTCTTTTGGGTGAAATCCCAGAGAAAGTTACTGTTGGCTCCGCCTGGCCGTCCTGATGGCCCATCAAGTTCCAATTAAGCTAACAATGAACTTTGTAGATGCCTGTCCACACCCGAGCTTCCCCAGGAATATGGCCTGGCTGCTCAGGTGCTGAATCTTGAAGAGTCATGTAACTGGACCACATGGCCCTGAAACTCCATTTTACAACTGGACTGATTAGCAAGAAGGAGGCGGTCTCCACCCACAAGAGGAAGTCTATATAAACCAGGGAGAAAGATCTCCATTTGGTCTTTTAATCTCCAGTCTCCAGCCTGTCTCCTACTTCTGAAAGAGAGTTTCCTGCAAAGGGGCGGTCTGGCCAAAGGATTGATGACCCATTCCTCCTGGGAATGTATTCCAGAGACTCTGACTTGAACCTGCAGTTATTCTATAACTGATGCAAGCCATTACTGCATGTATTTGATTTCCTTTAACCATTCCTAACCCTCACCTAGATCTTTTTCCTTGTATAATAAACCTTTAGATTTTACATTCTAAAGGATTGGCTACAGTGTGATTTGTGGGTAAGATCCGATTTGTATATTGATCTGGGTCTGGGGCCTGATTCTTTGGACAGGTGGCTGCTGATGGTGATACTGGGAAGCTGGAGTGTCTAAGGGAAATGCTTGTGTGACTTGTGGCTAGCCAGTGGGGTGAAAGCAAAATCTTTTCTGTGTGGCTGGTTTGGTAACCCTTTGGGGTGGGGAAACCCCAGCTTTGGGCTGTAATTGCCCCTTGTGAAGCAATTTGTCCTGATCTGACACTCTCAGTGAGTCACACCAGGAACAGCACCGTCACATCCGTCCTGGTGGAGGGGCCAGGTGGGTGAGGAATACCTTTTACTGGACTGTAGAGAAGTGATTGAGGACATCACCCTAATCTAGTGGACTCCAGACTTCTCACATTGTGCCCTCTGATCCATGTCTGCAGCCCCTCTGAAGCCATGGTCAAGAACCAGGGTTGGGAGTGGTGCTTTGGCTTCCTGGAGAGTGGGGTGTAAACAGGAGTAAGGGGGATGGGGTCAGTCTGGGAGCTAGGGGCCCACGTTGGGGGCCAGGTTATGGAAGAGCTGGGGGAAGAGTAGGGCTGAGTGTTGCTCCTTCTCTGCCCTCTTTGTGGCCTGGCTTGGGCCCTGAGATGCCCCCATGAATGTTCCTCTGTGCCCCCATAGGAGTCATGCCCCACATTTTAGGAAATAGGATAGCTCAGTGGTTAAACCATTGGTTTATCTAACCCAGGGTTGCGAATTCAAGCCCCCAGAGAGCAGCCCAGCCCAGGTGAAAGAAGGCAGAACCTTAACCCGTAAAAGCCACTCCCAAGCATCAAGCTCATCTCAGTTGTTTGGCAGCAGGCACCATGACTTAGTTGGTTAAAATGCCTGTTTTGTAAACAGGAGATCCTAGGTTCAACTACCTATGGTGCCTTGTTGGGGGTGTTTGTTATGGGGGTGTAGCTCAGTGGCAGAGTGTTTGTCTGCAGATCAAGTTGTCCTTGGTTCAAACTCAAGTGCCCCCTTACAGGATTTTGGGGATTGGTCCAGCTTCGAGCAGGCGGTTGGACTAGGTGATCTCCTGAGGTCCCTTCCAACCCTGACATTCTGTGATCAGTGTTTAAAGTGACCCCTACGGGCTAAGCAGGGGCTAGTGATGCCAAAGCCCAGGGAAAGGGAGAACAAGTGCAGGGGCCCTGGCACCAGAACCTTGGCCCTGCAGCCCTGCCCCCTTCCACCCACAGCCCCATCCACTAGTCACCTCTCTCCTATCCCTTCCCCCACTGCCCCACCCAGCTCACTCCTTTACATATACCCTGTCTGTGCCCTGAAGGCCAGAGGAGCTCTGTGCCCTGGCTACAGCACCCAGGCCATAGGGAGCAGTGAGAGCTCCTCCAGCCCTGGGACTGCCCTTGGGGAAATTTTCCAGGGCGCCATTGTGTGTCCCTGGCTGAACTGGAAAAGTTCCTGATCCTTTCCCCACTTGCTGAACCATGATTAGGGTGTGTTTGTAGTGAATGATGTTACTGTCCATTGATAATTCCCTGCCATGACAATTCAGACACACCCTTTCCCCATCATAGCCCCAGCACATCAGTGACTCCAATAGCAGGGGCAGTTTCAGTCTCACCCCTTTCTTCTTCCACTGGGTGTTGAATGACCTGCCAGGGTTCAGAACATTAATTCTCTAATTCCATTGATAAACTGACTGAAATCCCTGGTCAGAAAAAACAGCACATCCCTGCATTGGCTGAGAATCAAACCCAGGTCAACTGTTTAGAAGGCAGCTATGAGCACCACTATGCCACTAGGAAAACACATCCTGTATGTGCCACTTATGCTTGACAAATGACTCACTCCCACAGAGATAAAGAGCAGCCTGGAGGCAGGCTGCCGGCTATGAGCAGAGGCAGGTTCCTAGAGAGAATAAAAGATGGGGACATGGGCTCTACATCCCAGCCTGAGGTGACTCCATCCCTGCCTTCAGAGAAGGGAACTGAAAATCAATTACCATAATGACAAACTTTACTCCCAAAGGAAGGAGACAGCTCCCTTTAAAGCACATTTTGCACTGGGTCCTGCTATGTACAGATGGTTTTGCTGCTGCTGCTGCTGATTCCAATCCTTGAGCCTTGCCTGGATAAGGAAGGATTCAGGCTGTCCCTCAAGTGAAGACGGGAGATGATGTTTTTGACAGGGACGGCTGCCTCGTCTTAAGGTGTTTGTCGGTCACCTTCTAATCTGGTGGGTGCTTGGTACATGCAGGCAGACCCCACTCCTTGGTCTCTCACAGGGAAATAAAGTTTCTGCACAAAATACCAAAGCTTTTCACCAGAAGTAGGGAAAGAAAATGGCCATAAGGGGCCAGCACATAAGGAATATGAGACAGCACCATTGTTAAGGGGTAAGCCATTATTTTATGTCAACATCCAAAATTGTTGATCAAGGTTCAGTCAGTGTGGTGTCCACTGGTGCAAAAGATTCACACGCAGTAATTATATTACAGTGATGCTGGGGTTGTGTGTTCAAGTCTCATCTAGATTACCAGTTTTGTGGGATTTGACAGCAGCCTTCAACTACCCAAAGGCAGGTTGCAAAGAGGATGGAGCTCAGCTGTTCTCAAGTGGTGGCAAATGACAGAACAAGGAGAAATGGTCTCAAGTTCAGTGGGGGAGGTTTAGGTTGGATGTTAGAAAGCATTCTTTCACTGTGGGCGGGGGGGAAGGAGAAGCACTGTAATGGGTTACCTAGGGAAGTGGTGGAATCTCCATCCTTAGAGGTTTTTAAGGTCAGGCTTGACAGAGCCCTGGCTGGGATGAGTTAGTTGATGTTGGTCCTCCTTTGAGCAGAGGGTTGGACTAGATACCTCCTGAGGTCTTTTCCAACCCTGAGAGTCTATGATTCTAAGGTCCAGACTGGTAAACTACCAGACTGAACAAGTCATGTTATCGATGGTGACATTACAATTGAAGGATTATATCACATTATAAAGAATTGTAAATAAAAATGTAATCTCCACTTTAGCTTTTTGTTGTTTTCTAGAACAGTGGCCCTCAAAGATTTTTGGCTGTGGCCTCTTTCCCCGGCGTGGCGTCCGCTCGTGGCCCCCAGGGTATGTCTGCAAAATGCCGCTGAACAGAAAGCTTCTGCTTTCTGTGGCGGCATTTCGATGGTACAAAATAGACCTCCCAGGAGTTTGGCGGTCTCCCGGACAGGATCGGCGGCAGACCGGGGGTGGTCTCATGCACCCCTGGGATGTGCGCACCCCACTTTGAAGACCACTGCTTTAGAAATGCCCATGGGCTCCCTGCACTTCACAGCAGGAGTGAAAGGAGAAGCCCCTAGCACAGCACTGAGATCCAGGCTGATGCATCGGGGTTGGGGGAATTGATTTCTTAGCTGCTGAGCAGGGAGCCAGGGCAGTTCTCTGGGAATCAAAGTTCCCAGCCTGACTCAGCTGCTTCATTGCCACCTGGAGTCCTGTAAACTTAGACTGTCCCTGAGGACAGGCAGCTGCTCAAGGAGCTTTCCTGGTGTCCCCGGCAGTTCAGGAATCTCCCACACTAAGGGCCTGAGTTCAGCCATCCGGAGAGGCAGCAGCTTTGCTCACTCCTTCAAAACGTTTGAACGTTTGGGGTTGGCTGTTCTGCAGACTGAGAGCTGGGTCCCCTCCTTCACATCCAGTACCCCCAGACTGTTCTAAAGCATTAACTCTTTCTTCTCCATCATGCCTCTGTCATTCAGCTGGAAATCCCCATTCCTAGATTGTCTTTCCCACAGACCACGAACTCCCCACAGGGCTGTTCTGGGAGCTTCTAACCACACATCACCCCTTTGTGACCCCCAGGGACCCTGCAGTGACAGCAGCTCCATGCTGGGCTCTGGGGAACCTGAGGGGAGGGGTAGGGACATGAGGTTACCTCAGGTGACTTCCAGCCAGCAGTGCAGTGGGGGTGTAAAGACAGAGTTCCTGTCCTGCACCCTGGAAGCAGCCCATCTGGCTCCTAGGTGGAGATGTGCAGGATGCAGCTCTGCATCTCCCTTGAAGTGTAAACAGGGAGAGAATTTGCTCCTCTTTTCTATGTGGAGCAAAGAAAGACAGGCCAAATTGTTTCCAGGGCTGTAAGGAATAAACACAAATTAGCAGAGGATGGTTTTGATCCATCAACTTCTGGGTTATGGGCCCAGTAGGCTTCTACTGCACCACATGTGTACATCTTCATGATTCATTCACAGTGTCAGTCTCTGTAGTTGGCTGAGCTCACAAGCTGTGCACACAGGAGAGTTGTGCCCATGGGATTTAGACTCTTTCTAGGCAGCTGATTGTCCAAGTGTCACTTCTCCAAAGATGAATTGAAATGTGGTGGCTGCAGTCATCTCTGGGGTCTCCTCAGTCTAATGATTCAGCAAAACTAGCCCCTTTCCCCGCTTTTCCCCTGGTGAGATCCAGTCAGTCAAAGACACCCTGCCTGGCCCCCAGCCTGGGGGAACTTTGTTTTGCAGCAGGGCAGCCTGGGAGACGTAGTTCCTTAGAGGTGCTGGCTGGGAGAGGATGAGAGGTCGGGGAGCGTCAGCCTGGCGTGGGAGACTTCCCTTACCTGGGCTGAAGCAGGTGGAAGCACGTCCCAGGCAGGCTGGGAGTTGTAGTTCCTGACTCTCCCGGAGCGAAGGTGCCATTGTGCAGGGAGATGCCGAGCTGGGCTGTAAATGTGCCCTGGATGCTGTAACTCGGGCGGGGCCATTGGAGCCTCTCCTGGAGCCAGAGAAGAGTTTTGTGGGAGAGGCTGAGACAGGGACACCGCTGGACTGGGAGAGGAGCACTCTCTGCTGTCAACAGGGTCTGGGGGGGCCCAGAAAGGGGAGGCAAACCCCCGAGGTGGGAGAACTGGGAGGAAATGGATCTCACACCAGCCACGCAGGGTCACACCCGTGAACGCAGAGGAGTGTGGAGTGTCATGAGATTCAAGCAGCCATCCAGGGGATTTGGATGACACGGTTATGGAGGAGGATGAAGCGGCTGGGTGTAAAATCAGCTGTTCTTAATGGGGGGGCGGAGGCAGCAATTATTACATTAAAAACTCTTTAGGGAAGTAGCTGGACGTGGTTACCAAAAGTTTCTTTGTGTTCCCATCTGTCCAGGGATGAGGAATAAAGCAGCAATGGGGGGGAGGGACTCTGAACTGAAATCGGGTGTAGAGAGAAATGCGTTCAACCCCAGTGAGACTTGATGTGTGGGGGAAATAACAAGTGATCCCAGCTCCTTCCCCCAAGCCTTAGGTGGGGATTAGCTGTCAACAGCTGTGGCTGCTGCTCTGAGTGGAGAGGGATAAGCTGTCTGCCTGTGGGTGCAACCCACCAGCTGGTTCTCCTGGGGTGGAAGGTGAGTGGCTGGGAAGGGATGCACCGGCTGGGGTCTGACATATGAACAGGGGTCTAAGGAACCAGTCTCCAGTGGGGTCGAGGATGCTGAGGCAGGGGAGTCTCAGCATCACAGTTAGCAAGAGTCAAAGCTGCTTGGGGGTAAGCAAGGGGGGCAATGACCCTCGTGGATTTTCAGTGCATCCCTTTCATGACTTGCCCACAACAACCTGGCAGCCCCCAGCTTCTTCATTGCTCTGGGGTTGTGCGCTCTGAGGGAAGGGGCCTCTAGAAACTGGTATTTCCAGCTGCATTAAAGAGTCATAAAGGAGAATGAAAAGTTAAGGCCTTCCAAAAGTGTGTGCTTACGTGTGTGTGTGTGTGTGTGTGTGTGTGTTCGTGTTCGCTGGATGGAAGGGGGGTCCAGAAACCACTCTGCTCTAGTTTCTTTTCACTGATTTCCGTTAGAAAATCTGAAGCAGGAAAGCAAAACCACTTGCCCGTTCTGACGTTTGAACTCATTTATTCTGTTGCAGAAGAATAAATGGACACAAATCTGACATCAGGAATAATAACATTCAAAAACCAGTAGGAGAAAACTTCAGCCTCTCTGGCCATTCCATTAAAGACTTGAAGGTGTCAATTTTAAAACAGAAAAACTTCCAAAACAGACTCCAACAAGAAACTGAGGAACTGGAATTAATTTTCAAATTGAACACTGTAAACCAAGGGCTAAACAGGGATTGTGGATGGCTTTCTCATTACACTAATTGATTGCATTTCCCTAGTTAATGTACCTTCAATAGTTCTTATATCCTGTCAGACACAGAGATCTACTTCAAAAGGTTTTTTTTTCTTCTGCTGATAATGGCCCATGCAAATAAAACAGCCACTTAAAATTGGTATGTTAATGTACAACTTTTTTTTTGTTTTTTGCTTTCTATGTATATAAATACATCTTACTTCTGTTCCATTCTATGCATCCGGTGAAGTGGGCTATAGCCCACAAAAGCTTATGCTGAAATAAACTGGTTAGTCTCTAAGGTGCCACAAGTCTTCTTTGTCTTGTTTACGGATATAGACTAACATGGCTTCTAATCTTAAATCCATTACTAGGAAGACTCTTCAGCCAGGTCTTCCAAAAGGCCACTGTCTAGAGGCTTTTGGAACATGACGGACCTTAAAATAGCCCCCTGTAGCCCACGTGTTCATCATTCATATATGGTTGTGATAGTTCATAAAAGCATTCCATGTAAGTTGTCATATGAAAAGTCATGATCCGCTGAAGCCCATCACTCTGTCCAAAAATGGACGTCATTATTGTGTATGAAGTGATGCATTTTGCTGTCTGGCTGTTATTGAAATATGCTGTATGTTTGCTAGTAGCATTCAAAAGACCCCCTGCCCAGGAGGATGTTCAATGACCATTAACCAGCAGGGGAGGTGTAATGAAGAGATTTGCAATTCAATGACAGATGCCCAAGCACCACACTGTGGGGACTGCTCAAGTCTATGACTCATCTGCACAAGACCACACCAGGGGGAATCCTCAACCTAGTGACCTAGCAAAACCTACCCGGACATACCTGGGCAAGTGTTTTCTAGGCACATGATCTAAGGATATAAAATAGAAGACTGTGGCAACATGTTTTTGGCTTTCTCTGCCCCCCTCTCCACCTATCCTGCAAGTGGCAGGAAACCTGAGAAAATGAAGGTCATCTGAGGAGACGGCAGGCAGGTTTCCGTCAGAATTCACTGTATTAAAGATGGTAACATCCAGTGGGGTGAGAAAATGGCTTGACCTAACTACTGCCTTGTGCAATAAGGTGTAAAGTTTAGATGGTGCATTTATATTTTATTTTCTATGGTAATTTACTCTGATCTTGTATGCCTGCCACTTATAATCTTTAAAAATCCATCTTTCTGTAGTTCATCAATGTATTTTATGCTGTACTTAAAATAGTGTACTTTGCTTGAAGTCCTTGGGAAATCTCAGCTCCATTACAAGGCTGAAGCATCTATTATTCCCAATGAGACAGGGGTGAACTGGGTAATAAACTCACACTGGTCAGGCTTCTCACGAGGGAAAGATGGTATAGTCTACAGGTGCAAGACTGGAGAGCTGGAGCGAACTGGCTGGAGGCTCTCTAGCATTAGTTTTATGAGTTGCTGGGCGAAGCATTCATGCATCTCAGTTGGATGTGTCCCTACCTGTAGATCTCTGTGTAAGTGCAATATCTGACAGAGATTCACAGCTTGTCACAGCATCACAGTGTGAGAAGGAGCCCAGGTGATGGGACACAGAGCTCAGCAGTCCCACAGTTCAGGTTGCAGCCCATAGATCCCATCACAGACTTTCAACAACATGGCAGCTGTTCACTGAGACCGAGATAGAGAGATGGCAAAAGAGTGATCTCCAGACATCAAACTGTCTGGAATTCTGTGATCAGAGAGGACCCTGCTAGTGGAAAATGCCTTTGAAAAAGTCCCTTCAGTCAGCAGCTGTGGTCATACAGTGCTTAGTGCTCTGCGTTGTGGACTCACAGATGGACGTTGAGTTACGGTGACCTTTTCCTTGTCTCCAATTTTCTAAGGTGCCTCCTTCCAACGCTTGTCAGAAAAAACAACTGGTTTCTTTTGCAAGCTTTTGCATTGCTAGGCAAAGGCAGTCTTCTCTGTCTCCTCAAAAGATGGGAAGAACAGACATGTTCAGCAAGGCACCACTGGGAGCTACACCGCTAACCTCAACTCTTCCTGGCATCTGCCATGGCCAGCTTAGCTATGGTGCCGCTGTCTGGGACTTTTCTCCTAATTGCTCCATTTTTCATCAATGCTAATCAAAAGGAAGGTGACCGGAGAGAAACTCTCCAGTTCCTGCAAGAGCTGCAGAGATTGCGCTATCAGGATCTGGGTGTGTAGACATCCCCAGTGAATCACAAGGACATGTGGAACTGGATCTTGTGTGGCAGCAATTGAGTTGAAGTAACCACTATGTCAATGCCAATTCCAGCAGTCTTTTCATCAACTCCAGGCTTGTGAACTGATTATTTCTAGTGCTCCTCTTCAAAGAAGCCTTTTCCATAGCAAGCAATTACTTGGATTGCTAAGGGAGATCTCTTCAGTTTCTTGGAAATACACAGGAAAATGTGATGAGAGGACACAGAAGCCCTACAACAAGGCACCACTGGGAGTTGAACCCAGGATCTCCTGTTTACTAGACAGGTGCTTTGGCCAACTAGGCCATGGTGCCTTCCTCAAGAAAAAACTTGCAACTGTTCCACTTGATGTTCCAAGACAAGACCTATAAATTCCAAAGTACAGATGTTCCTCATTTCCCTCAAAACTTGCAGCTCTTGAGCTATCTGGCTCTCTGTGCAGAGAAAACCAGAGCTGAGTTGACAGAGAGGTCGGACATGTGCTGCTCCCCCCAGCCACTATGATCATATAATGGTTAGTACTTTGCATTTCCTGTTGGTATCCAGGAAGTGGCCGGGTGTAAGAATGATCCCTGGAGCTCCACTGGCTGGAAACCAGCCAATGGGAGCTGTAGGGGTGGCATTTGGAGGTGCAGGCAGCGCAGAGAGACTCTCTACCCCCTCCCTCCCCGGGGCAGCACGCACAGATGTGCCAGCAGCCAGCCGCTGACCAGAAACTGCCTGTGGTAAGAGCCTCCCAGCAAGAGCCTTCACCCCAAACGCCAGCCCAGAGCTGCCTCCCAGACCCCTCCCCCGTCCCTCACCCCAGTACTCTGATCCAGCCCTGAGCCTCCTTCTTGACCCAAATTCCCCTCCAGAGCCTCCACCCCTCACTCCCTCCTGCACCTAAATACTCTGCCCCAGCCCAGAGCCCCCTCATGCACCCAGATTCCCCCCCAGCCTGCACCCTTCACCTGCCCCCGCACCCCAACATGCTGTGTGAGATGCCAGATTGCTAGGCAGCTGTGTTGGTCAAAGGACAGGTGTGTTTGTGTGGTACAATGGGTGAGCGTGTCTGGCTGTTAATTAAAAAGATGGTGCCTGCCCAGGGACAGCACTAAACCTGGGCTACTTCTTTCCTCCTCAAGACCAGCTCTGAGCCTCAAAGTTCCCCGTTTGCAACCTGGAAACCGTCCCTCACTGATTTCAGCTGGTGGCCTGAAGAATGTGCTGGATGTGACTCAGAAGCCCACGTCCCAGCAGCCATGCTCGGGGCTCAGCCTTAATCCTGAAGGCCGAGCGCAAAACCTTCAGCTCTTTGCCTGGCTCATCAGGGAAGTGCGGCCATGCTGCCCAAGCCTGAGTCACATCCACAGCCTGGCTCGCCCCCTCTGACGGAGCGCAGAGCCACGCGAGTCAATGACAGGTGGAGTCGGGAGCCTCGGTTCTTTCCCCTGACAGCCACCCAGCGCTGCCTAGTGTCCCGAGAGCCTCCCTCCTGTTCTCCTGCAGCAGCCACCTGCCGGTGTGGGTGGGAAAAGGGGAGGAGGAAGCACTGCTGCCTCAGGCCGGGACAGGAGAACCTCACCATGTGCAGGCCTGTCTCATGCCTTCAGTTCAGGCAGCCAGAGGTGCATGGGAGCTCCCTGGCAGGCCACCACCTCAGCCGCCTCATGGCCCAAGCTCTTGATGCTCTGCTTGTCACTGCCTCGCTTGAAGGCCCAGAGCAAAAAGAAACAAACACAGGCCCAGCAGAGGATGGTTTCGATCCATGGGTTATGGGCCCAGCACACTTCCCCTGCACTACTCTGCTTCTTCTTCTTCATGTGTTGTACCCAGCACCGAGCATCCACACTAGCACAATGAAAGCTCTAGCACTAGCAGGCGGATGTGCAGGTTGCTATGTACCCCCAGACTGGCATTTCTGTGCACCATGGATCAGTTTGTTTGGCTGTTAGTAGATGAGGGTTGTTCAAGCCCACCATGGCAAGTTTGTAGATATTTTGATGTGCCCAGAGCCCCCACCCCAAACTCTACCCTCCCTCATCTGCCTAAGGCTGTGGGAGGGAGTTTGGGTAGCGGGAAGGTCTAGAGTGCTGGGGAAGGGGATTTCGGTGCCGTATTTAGGATCCAGGATGCAGTTTGGGTGCTTGGTGCAGGCTCCAGGACCGAGTAGAGTGGACAGTTACTTTCCTTGTCTTACATATGCCACTCCTCCTAATACATCCCAGAATGATAATTAGCCTTTTTCACAACTGCATCATGTCATTGACTCATATTCAATGTTAGATCCATAGCCAGTAATTCCTCATTTTGCAGGTGTGCATTTGATTTTTCCTTCCTAAGTGTGGTACTTTTCACTTGTTTTTATTGAATTTTGTCTTGTTGATTTCAGATGTAATGTCATAACAGCTATCAGGCAAATGACTGGCTCCCACATCATTTGAAAGAGCAAGACAAAGCCTTGAAGCTCCACCTGTGCTTAGCTATGGAGCTACGGGTCCCAAAGTCCCCCTGAGATCTGAGCTCAGCCTGCAATATTCAGCAATCTGACAGTGCCCCTTACGCTATGGGAGCAGATGGGGTCACAGTCTCTAGACATCTGTGACCCTCAGCTGGCAGCTTGTATTCTGCACTCACAGCTTCTCTGCAGCTGCTCCCTCTCTCTTCTCCCCTCTCTCTGCTGCTCTCTCCCTCCCCTTGACTTTCTCAGCACCAGGCCCCACAGTACTTCCCACCAACCAGAGGCTGCACTTTCTGGGCCTGTCCCTGTGGATTTGGGCTTTTAGCCTGCTTCCTAAGCACTCAGCAGGAGAAAGGGGCCTTTCCAGGAAATTGTCATGGCTTGTGGGCATCCATGTGTGGCTCTGGACTCGCCCAGGTTTCGTTTGGTGACTGGCACGCACAAATATTAGAAACCAACTGCTAAAACAAGGGCTCAAATACAGGACCACCCAGTTAAAAGCCTCATGTTCTATCAAAGGAGCTAGCTTGGCTTGCTAAAAATATTCACCCCTTCCACCACAAGCGCAAGAGGGCAGGCAAAAGGCAAAAAAACCTCCAGGGAATCTCTCCTCTTTTTCTTCACAGCTACTGCCCCTCATCTGGATTCTTCTTCCTCCCTCCTGTGCATCTTTGGGACTAAATCTCCCCACCTAGACAGCCAGTCCGTCAGCTGCACCCCAATGCCCCGTGCCTAATCCTCCCGGCAAAAGTCCTGCACCTGGCTTCATAGAATTAAGTCTCAAATCTTCCTGGAGCTCTTCTGTCCAGGGAGTCTCTGTCCTCCTCAGTAGTTGACCCGAGAAACACAGTGTCCACCTTCTCCAAAGAAGTGGTTGGCAGCATTTTGACTGTGTGGCCTAATGGATAAAGTACCTGAATTTGGATCAAGTAATTAAGCGTTTGAGTCCCTTTGTAGTTGGTTTTGTGCAGTTTTATCTTTCTGCTGAAAGTCCTGTTGTCTTCAGGTCTGGAACCTCTTCCTGGCCACTCTGACCAATATTCTGCCTTTAGCTAAAGGCCCAGGAAAGAGTTGGGGTTTGGGCACATCAACGCTTTTATGGACGCCCCTTCCCCAGTACCGCCCTATCTCAGCTGTGCAGAAGAGCTTTTGTCCCCAGTCCCTGCCTGCTCTGGCACCAGCGCCGAGAGCCACCCTGACTCACTCTCCTCCTGCCACAGTGGGTCGAAGAAGTCATGTGGGAAAGACAGCTCCTGTCTCTCATTGTTAAAGGTCAGGTTGGCCAACTAGGAGCAGAAGCCCAGGCTCTGTTGTCCTGCTGCTGAGCTCAAAATCAGGGACTCACCTCAGGTAAAGGTGCTGCTAGGCTAACAGAAAACAAGCCACCAGTTTACAAAGAAAGGTGAAGGGGTCTGCCAAAGCCTGGGATTGAACCAAGGACCTCTACATTTTCAGTCTAATGCTCTCCCAACTGGGCTACTTTAGCAGCTGTTTTAGCATATCTAAAGGGCATCATTTGGAATGGCCCATGAAGACAAGATTTGCTTTTCTCTGCCTTGCTCAGCTTGACTTGCTTCCTCACCCCATTCCTGCCTAGTTCTTGTACTGATGTTAAGAAAATGATTGTTAGGAAAATGTAACTTAGAATGTTGTAGTATGATTTTAAAATAACCTTAGACTTATAATCTCACTCCCTGTATATGTACTATTGACCCCTAGTTTAACATGCATTTTAAACTTGCATTCACCCTGTCACAGCTGTGCAGGCGTCATAGTGTCTGAGTACCCCTAAGTGTTGTGAACCTCCTGCTTACCAGACAGGTAAATGAAATAGATTAAGACCAACAATGGATGTAATAGCCATTAAGTGTTCCCACCTGTGTAAGTGGATTGAAAGTCCCCCTCCCTTATCAACACGGGTATAAAATATCCTCACACATGTATTGAGGGGACCAGTTGTTTGGCTGATAACCCCTCTGACTCCTTATTGCTTGCAATAAATCTTGTTTTTCCAGAAGTCTACTGAGTTATGCCTGTCCTTTGAGGTGTATTGGACTGAACTCCAAAGGAAATAAGCAGTTTTTGCAACACTCCCCACACGGAGCCCAACCCCCGCACTAGGCCTCTGCCCCTCACTCCCCTCACGCAGCCCAACCCCCGCACTAGGCCTCTGCCCGCCATTCCCCACACGCAGCCCGACCCACACACTAGGCCTCTGCCCCTCACTCCCCACACGCAGCCCAACCCCCACACTAGGCCTCTGCCCCTCACTCCCCACACGCAGCCCAACCCCCGCACTAGGCCTCTGCCCTTCATTCCCCACACGCAGCCTGTGATGGTGCTGTTCCTGGTGTGACCCACTGAGAGTGTCAGATCAGGACAAATTGCTTCACGAGGGGCAGTTACAGCCTGAATCTGGGGTTTTCCAATCCCAAAGGATTACCAAGCCACTCAGACAGAAAACACTTTGGTTTCACCCCACTGTCTAGCCACAAGTCACACAAGCAATTCTCTTAGACACTCCAGCTTCCCAGTATCACCACCAGCAGCCACCTGTCCTGGGGACAAATGGTTATGAAAACCAATACCCCAATAAAGAAAACAGTTCTTCCCAATTCCAAAGAATCAGGCCCCAGACCCAGGTCAATCTACAAATCGGATCTTACCCACAAATCACACTGTAGCCAATCCTTTAGAATCTAAAATCTAAAGGTTTATTATACAAGGGAAAAGATCTAGGTGAGGGTTAGAAACGGTTAAAGGAAATCAAATACATGCAGTAATGGCTTGCATCAGTTGTAGAATAACTGCAGGTTCAAATCAGAGTCTCTGGAATACATTCCCTGCAGGAATGGGTCATCAATCCTTTGGCCAGATCGCCCCTTTGCAGCAAAGCCCCATCCAGAAGTAGGAGCCAGGCTGGAGATTAAAGACGAAATGGGGATGGGATACCACCCTTTTATATCCTTCCCAGGTGCAGGAATGTTCTTTGTCCTTTGCTGTGGAAACTTACAGCAAAATGGAGTTTGAGTCAGTTGGGCAATTCCTGGCCCCCCTTGCTAAGACACAGGATGTGTCTGCCTTCCCTTAATGGGTCCATTGGATAGCTGATAATCCTTAATGGGCCATCAAGCATGGTGAGCAACACTTAACACCAAGGGCTCTGAAATGTCCCCAACAGCATAGCACAATATTTGGAAAGACAGACAGTACAGAGTCAATATTCATAACTTCAACTACAAAAATGATACACACACACAGATAGCATAGACATAATCAGCAGACTATAACCTGATCGTAGACACCTTATATGACCCCCTTTATCTAAGATTTGCTGCCCCTACAGGACCTTAGTTGCACCAATGATCTATATGGTCCCAGATAATTTCAGTAATGTGACAGGGCCCCACAGCTGGAAGGAGGGGGGGATGGGATGTTGTTAAAGGCAGGGGGCTGAGGGCCCCACAGGTTGAAGGAGGGGAATGGGAGGCTTCTCTAGGGCTGCTAAGCTCCTATGGGACGAGAGTGGGGCTGAGGGGGCTTCTCTGTGACCGCTGAGCTCTTATCAGGTTAGGGAGGGGGTGAGGATGTGTTTCTCTGCCACATAAGCTCCTATGGGGACAGGGCGGGGCTGAGGGGCCTCTCTAGGGCAGCTGAGCTCCTATGGGAATGGGGCAGGACTAAGGAGGCTTCTCTAGGGCAGCTGAGCCCCTAAGGGGGCGTGGCTGATGGGACTTCCCTCAGGCAGCTGAGCTCCTATATTGTCAGGATGGGGATGAGGGGGTTCTCTAGGGCAGCTGAGCTCCTATGTGGGCAGGGCAGGGTGAGGGGGCTTCCCCAGGGTTAGGGTTGGTTTAGAGTTTATGGTTAGGGATCACAGTTAAGGTTAGCATTTAGGGATAGTTAGGTTTTAGATTTATGGTTAGGTTTAGGGTTGGTTAGGGTTAGGGGTTAGGATTAAGGGTTAGGGTTAGGGTTGGTTAAGATTAGGGTTTAGGGTTAGGGGTTGGAGTTAGGGCAGCAGAGCCCAGGAGCCTGGGGTCGGGTTAGGGTTTAGGGTTAGTGTTAGTGGTTATGGTTAGGGTTTAGGGTTAGGTTTGCTTAGGGTTAGCGGTTAGAATTAGGATTAAGGTTTAGGATTAGGGTTAGTAGTTACGGTTCGGGTTAGGGTTTAGGGTTAGGGTGGCAGGGCCCAAGAGCCTGGGGCACAGAGGGTCTGTTTGGGTTGCCATGAGGCACCCTGACCCATCTGCCTGCTCTGAGCGATGCTTAGGGTTAGAGTTAGAGTTAGGGTTAGGGTTGCTTAAGATTACGGTTTAGGGTTAGGGGTTAGGGTTGGTTAGGATTAGGGTTTAGGGTTAGGGGGTTAGTATTATGGTTTAGGGTTAGGGTTAGTGGTAATGGCTGGGGTTAGGGTTTAGGGTTAGGGCGGCAGGGCCCAGGAGCCTGGGGCACAGAGGGTCTGTTTGGGTTGCCATGGGGCACCCTGACCACTCCACCAGCTCTGAGTGGTGCAGACTGTTAACTGGGAGCTGCTGAGGTGCTGCTGGTGTTTGCGCTGTCATCAGAGCTGGATTAGGGTTAGGGTTAGGGTTTAGGGTTAGGGTTAGGGTTTAGGTTAGGATTAGGGTTTAGAGTTAGGGTTAGGGTTTAGGGGTTGGGGTTTAGGGGTTAGGGTTCAGGGGTTAGGGTTAGGGTTAGGGTTTAGAGTTAGGGTTAGGGTTAGGGTTAGGGTTAGGGTTA
>VOCN01043191.1:0-10909 GCA_007922305.1 Dermatemys mawii
TGAGAGAAGGTGGTGACATCAGTGGAGAAAGCACCTTGGAATCAGGCTGGGGAAGCTGGAGGAGTTAGGCCAGTCACCTTTCCAAGGCTGGGGGTCCATAATCACTAACTTTACCCAGCACCAGTGACTGCTCCCTCTGCCCCTTCCCTGCCCCCATTCCAACCCCTTCCCCAACTCCCCAGCCCTGATTCCTCCTGCAGGTGCCCCACATTCCCCCTCCTCCATCTCAGGCTTGTCATGCAAAACAATGGTTTCATGAAGCAAGACTGAGAGGGAGGAGGAATAAGTGGAGTTGTGGCATTCTCAGGGGAGCAGGTGGAGCTTAGCTAGGGTGCAGGGTGGGCTGCAGGATGTAACCCTCACAGGCAGCAGAGGAACCACTCCCCACCCCAGCTCACCTCCACTCCACTGCCGCCTCCCCACCAGAGTGCACCATTGTTCCTCTTCTTCCTCCTCCCTCCCAGGTTTGCTGCATGAAGCAGCTGTTTCACAGCAAGCTTGGGGGGAGGGGGGAAAAGCAGCATAGAGGCACTGTTAGAGTAGGAGGTGGAGGGGAGGTGGGGTGGGAGAGCACAAGGAGCTGCTGTTGGGTGCTGAGACCCTCCAATTATTCCCTGTGGATGCTCCAGCCCCAGAAGTCCAAAGGGGTCGGTGCCTATGCTTGTGTCTTGGCCTCCTCTGACCTTGGAGGTTGGCCTTCGGAGGCCAGCTCTTCCTGCTGGTCTACTTTGCATGACTTGCCAAAGGAGGAAGTGAGGCGGGAATGTGGCAAAAGAGGAAAGTCCTGCTGAGGAAGGAAGGGCAGAAGCTATGGGGTCAGTAGAGCACCACCATTCATTGTGCCAAAGCCTGCAGAGGTGCGGTTGGCTGCTGGGAGGTAGAATCCTGTCCTGCCCCTTGGCTCCCCAGTATGACGACATGCAGTGCAGGAGAAAAAGGGGGTTCAGGATGGAAGGAAGACTGGCAAAGCTGAGTATTGAGTGACCTGGGCCAGCGCTCTTTTGTGGCCAAGCTGGGCATGGCGCAGTGAGATTCATTTTTTTCTTAATGGCAGCATAACTGGGGGTTTATCACACCCCTTCACCTTGGGCATGTCATGCTGGGCTTTCTACTCAGTGTGCAGCTGTGCCTTGAACTCACCAATTTTCCTAATTTCAGAGGCAACTCTTGCAGAGGGCAGTATTGCACTGCAGTGAATGTGCTGGGGAAAGCAGGACTTTTCAGGCAGGTGGAAATAGCAGATCCTAGAAACACCTGGAGCTCCACATACACTTCTGCCACCAGGGTCAGGTGTTGAACTACTCACAGCACCCCTCCCCCACCACCATGACCTTCCAGCAGGTTGTGACACTGGGTTGAAGGAGGCTTTGATCTTATTAAAATGTTATTAGCAGGTTACTCTTGTGTTTTTAAAGGTGACTTCTGCAAGCAAGTACAAGTTGTTCTCCCCACAGCTAGGTGATGGTGGGCAGCAGGGGATCTCTCCGATCTGTGGGGGAATCTCCCTAGGACCCACTGTTAGTTCTTCATCCTATATCCCCATATCAATGTACATCCCTCCCGCAACCAATATCAATGTTTTAGAGCGACCCCTCCCTCCCCTTATGGGATACAGACTCTCTGTGACTGACTGGGGCTCCTCTGTGCGTGGCCCTAATGGGGAAGGAAAGAGACTGGTGGGGATTAGACAGGCAGAAGGAGTCAAAAGGAAAAGAACAGAATAGGAGAGATTTTCTTCCTGTGAAGATGTACTGGAGTCTCATCACTGAAAAGCCACATCTCGAGTTAGGTTTCAACCAGCAGCCTTCAGTGACCAGGCAAAGGTGTGAACCACAGAGACTGAGAACTACCCACTTCCCAAATGTGTTTAAAAGCAGCTGCAGTGATGCAACTGGATAGTGCAAAGGAGAGTCTTACTGGGGTTGTGAGTTCAGCCTTTCCCTGGAGCTCTGGTTTCTATTACCCAAGGAGCTTCCCCCACTTGCTTTGTCTTATTCCCATGGAAAGTGCCATACTTGGATAATGAGAGTAAGTTCTAAAATACAGAAGTTGGTGCATAGTTTGGGAACCAGCTCTCCTCTCCCTGATGCCATTTGCTGGAGGTGTATTGCTCACTACCAGAGAGAACTGATTTGTTTTGCTGCTGAGAAAGCTGCCAGGACAAGTCTCTGGGCACCAGATCTCACTGCTAATTCCAGCACATCTCTGGCTCCATCTCTGCCCCAGTCACTGCTGGAGAAGGGTCTTATAGGCGCTGAGAATAACACCTTTGTAAGCCTCCTTAGCACAGTAGACAGCATGTCAGTCTCATAATTTGAAGGGTCTGAGTTCAAGCATCAAAAACAGCAATTCTTTTTGCTTTCCTGGTTCAGAGAAAAGAGATTAAAGCAGAGGGGTTTCTAGACACCCTCCCATCCTGCTCTCTGTCTCTCACACACAGAGGCTTTTCTGAGGCATTAACTTTTCCTTCTTATTTATGACTCATGAATGCAACTGGAACTACCGATCCCTAGAGGCCCCTTCCCACAGAGCCCACAACCAAAGTACAGGGAGAAAGCTAGGGACTGCCAGGTTGTTGTGGGCAAATTGGGAAAAGGATGTACTGAAAATCCAGTGGGGTCATTGCCCCCCTTGTCACCCCCAAGCGGCTTTCACTCTTGATGACTGTGATGCTGAGTTTCCTCTGCCTCATCATCCTTGACCCCCACACTGGAGACTGGTTCCTTAGACCCCTGTTCATACTTCAGCCCCCAGGTGGTGCATCCCTGCTCAAACACCCACCTTCTACCCCAGGGGAACCAGCGGGTGGGCTGCACCCACAGGCAGACAGCTTCTATCGCTCCCCTCAGAGCAGCACCCGCAGCTGTGGCAGCTAATCCCCACCTATGGCTGGGGGGATGGAGCTGGGATCACTTGTTATTTCTCCCACACACTGAGTCTCACTGGGTTTGGACACATTTCTCTCTACACCTGATTTCAATTCAGAGCCCCTCCCCCCATTTCTGCTTCATGCCTCATTCCTGGACAGATGTGAACACAAAGAAACTTTGGGGGACCACGTCCAGCTACTTCCCTGAAGAGTTTTTCATGTGATAGTTGCTGCCTCTTACCCCCATGAAGAACAGCTGATTTTATCCCCAGGAGCTCCATCCTCCTCCATACCCATGTCATCAAGTCCCCAGCATGACTGCTTGAAACTCCTGACACTCCCCACTGCTCCTCGTTCACGGGTGTGACCCCACGTGTCTGGGGTGAGATCCATTTCCTCCCCGTTCTCCACCTCGGGGGTTTGTCTCCCCTTCCTGGCCCCCACGGGCCCTGTTGACAGCAGAGACTGCCCCTCCCCCAGCCCAGCGGTGTCCCTGTCTCAGGATCTCCCACAAAACTCTTCTCCGGCTCCGGGAGAGGCGCCAACGGCCCCGCACGAGCCAGGCAGAGCCGCAGCCCCGCGCGCGTTCACAACCCGGCTCGTAACTCCCCGAAACCCCCGCTCAACGTCACTTCCGCTCCCGGGAGCGTTAGGAACTACATCTCCCAGCATGCCCTGGGGTTCACTTCCTCCCTCTCCAGCCCAGGTAAGGGAGGGGTTCAGCAGGTGAAATTGCGCATGCTCAGTGCGAGCTCTGGGGGAGGGGGGAGAGCAAAGCCCAGAGGCGGGTGGGTGAGAGACCCTGGGGGGGTCCGGGCGGGAAAGTGACTCTTGGCCCCGGGAACCGGGGAGAAGCCTCGGAGCCGCCTCAGCCCCAGGGGAGCTGCAGCCGGGACCCACCCCCGGTCCCGCTGGGATCGGGGGGCAGAGACTGGGGCCGGCGGGGGGTCCCCTGTGGGGCGGGGTAAGGGGGGCTGTCAGGTGGGGGGGTCCCCTGATGGGAGGGGGGAGGGGGCTGTTGGGTGGGGGGGTCCCCTGAGGGGAGGGGGGTCGGGGTCAGTGGGATGTGGGGAGGGTTGAACTGTCTCTGCGCAGCCAGGAAACCCCCGGGAGGGGGGAAGTGGCGGGTGGGGGGAGGGGAGTTAATTGGATCTGGTCCCTGTTGGTGCCTCTCGCCTCTCACCCCCTGATACAAATTCTCTCCTGTTCCCCCCTTTTCCCTCCCCGTGTCTCACTCGTGGCTGTAAAACCCGGGGAGATTCCCCCCTTTCCCCCAGTGATCAGCTCGCTCCTCTCCCCTCATTCCCCCTGCACTCGCCATAATCCTCAAATGGGGATGGGATGAGATGTCTGTTCTCTGCCAGGATGGGGATGGGAGGAGCATGGGACCCCTTTTTCTCTGCAAAGACTGATATGAAATACCCTAAACATTTGCCCCACTTCTCTCTAGTGGTCTATTTCTAATTGAATATCCCCTCAGATTTCCCCCGTCCCTCTCATTATAAAATACTAGGAAAATCTCAGATTCTTGAAGATGGATAGAAAATGTTTCCAATGTTGCCCATTTCCTCTCTCTTCATTTAACAAATATTGATGTGAAACACTCAGGTTTTACCTCATAACAACTAATTCAGCCTCCTGGTTCAGATGCTGAAGTCTGTGTAGTGATCTAGGAGACCAGGCTTAGCAGCACCTGCTCCCCCAGCTGGGGCTCTGTGCAGGGAAGTGAGGTTAATTAAAACTTCTTCTCTGCCCAGCCCAGGTGATACTTTCTCCAGCTGGTACCAGCCCCCCTAGGGCAGCCCTGGGCTCTGTTAATACAATTTCTGAGCCACACACTTCAGTTACCTGCTCATCCCCCACTCATTTCTCTTCCCATTAGCAATTGTCAGGAGAAAATCCAGCCATGCGAGAGCAAAGAAGCCAGGAATGGGACTTCCCCAGCCAGAGGGACCAGGAGAGAGGACAGGGGGAGGAGAGACTGAAAGGGGCAGGGGTAGAAATGAGTGGGAAGAGACATTTCCAGCTCTCTAGTCCACCCAGACACATGTATTGCAGCATCCCTGGGCAGAATCACTTTCCAGTGAACTAGAAAAGGATCAGACAGAAGAAAAGTCAGTTCCTGACTCCATATTCCACCCCTGGGGTGTGGCTGCCCTGGGGTCACTGTCCGAGGGAATCCCCCACAGTGACTCCTTTGGCTCTGCTCTTTTCTAGCATTGTGTTCTGAGACTTTTTTACAGGATGGGGGAGGGAGAAGGGAAGTTAAAAATCTCTCTGTGGGCTTAGCCTGGCAGGAGAGGCCAGGTCTGCACTGTAATAAAGAGATTGAGCATTTTTCCAGCATGGCAGACTCTAGGACAGGCCTGCACAACATGCGGCCCGCACAGGCTCCCTGTGCGGCCAGCAGGGGGTGAGTAGGGGTGGGGCAAGCCAAGTGGTGGGGTGGGGGGAAGCAGATGGGGGCAGGGCTTTTCGGTCCACAGCTGTTGGTTTTTTTTTGCAGTAATATGCCCCTCGCTGCTTTCCGAGTTGTGCAGGCCTGCTCTAGGATGCCTGTCTGCAGGAAAAGGGTCCGTGGGAATCGTGATGTGACACCAACTAAATGCTGAAGTGACAAAGAGTCCTGTGGCACCTTAAAAACTAAGTAAAGTATTGAAGCATAAGCTTTCATGGGGTAATACCCACTTCGTCGGATGCATGCAGTGGAAGTATCCAGGGGCAGGTATAAATAGGTAGGAAAGAACCAGGTTAAAGATAACAGGGTGGGTCCAATGAGGCTGAACCAGCTGTTATCTCTAATCAGGGAGGGTGAGGTATTCCTCTAGCAGCTGAACTGGAGGTGTGAACAGCGAGAGAAGAGAAACTGCTCTTGTAGTTAGCCAGCCATTCAAAATCTCTGTTCAGTCCCACATTGTGTCAAATTTGCAAATGAATTGCAACTCTGCAGTTTCTCTTTGCAGTCTGGTCTGAAAGTGTTTTTTGCTGCAAAATGCTGACCTTTAAGTCTTTCATGGTGTATGCAGGGAGGTTGAAGTGTTCTCCTACAGGTTTTTGTATATTGCTATTCCTGATACCTGATTTGTGTCCGTTTATCCTTTTTGATAGGGACTGTCCAGTTTGACCGATGTACATAGCAGAGGGACATTGCTGGCACATAATGGCATATATTACATTGGTAGATGTGCAGGTGAATGAACCAGTGATGGTGTGGCTGATCTGGTTAGGTCCCGTGATGGTATTGCTGGTGTAGATATGTGGGCAGAGTTGGCATCGAGGTACGTTGCATGGATTGGTTCCTGAGTTAGAGGAGTTATGGCATGGTGTGCTGTTGCTGGTGAGAATATGCTTGAGGTTGGCAGGTTGTCTGTAGGCCAGGACTGGCCTGCCTCCCTAGGCCTGTGAAAGTGAGGGATTGTTGTCCAGGATGGGTTGTAGATCACTGATGATGCGTTGTAAAGGTTTTAACTAAGGACTATAGGTGATGGCCAGTGGTGTTCTGTTGTTTTCTTTCTTGAGCTTGTCTTGCAGCAGCAGGCTTCTGGGTACACGTCTGTCTCTGTTGATCTGTGTCCTTATTTCCTTGTGCGGGTATTGTAGTTTTGAGAGAGCTTGGTGAAGATCTTGTAGGTGTTGGCCTCTGTCTGAGGGGTTGGACTAAATACGATTGTACCTCAGTGCTTGGCTGTAGACAATGGATCGTGTGGTGTGTCCGGGGTGGAAGCTGGTGGCATAGCTGTCGGTAGGTTTTCGGTATAGGGTGGTGTTGATGTGGCCGTCATTAATTTTCACTGTGGTGTCTAACTAAATGCTATTCTGAAACCTCCACAACTGCCCTTCTCACCCTGCCAGGCTGCAGAATGATGTTCATGTTTCCCTGCAGTTCATCCCAACTTCCCAGGGACAAGAGAGAGAAATAGCTGCAGTGGAGCCAGTTCAGATAGGGATTATCAGGGGGCTGCTGGTGGGCTCTTGCAGGAGGGAGAGGGACAGCAAATACACCGGAGATGGGAAGGTTTGCACAGTCTGGTTTGGAGGTTGGAGCAGGGCAGGAAATGCAGAAGGTGGAGAAATGGAGGAGGACAGGGTATGGCAAACGTGCTGGGAGATGTATAATAAGTAGCCTAGATTCTAGGAACAGACCCATGAGGTTCGAAGGTTGAAATACCTCATTTATTGAACAGAAAATAACTCACCTACAGGGGCTAGGAAAACTAACAAGACTCCCAGTGCTGGAGCCTGACCTGACTAACCAGCAGCTGCTATGAGAGATGAAGGGGGCACCCACCAGTCAGGCTTTGGGGAGATTCCCCTCCCTTCATATCCAGCTCCTCACAATGAGGAGGATGTTGTGCTTCCTACCAGGGAACTCTCCCTGGACCCTGCTAGGGGCTCCATCTCCTGTATCAGTGTGTTTAGCAGGCATGTGATGGATCTGCTGGGAGAGGAGAGGGGCTCTCTCTTCGTCCCCTCACCCTGCTGTTTCCTGGGTGCTGTGAGCGGAGTGGCAGTGGGACTCTGTTAACTGCGATCCACCCAGAGCTTCCCTTTGATTGGGAGTGTGAGTGGGGCAGCAGGTACTGAGTGTTGGACTCTTGCTCTTTCAGGGGCCGGTGACCTTCGAGGAGGTGGCTGTGTATTTCACCAGGGAAGAGTGGGCTCTGCTGAACCCCACTCAGAGAGCCCTCTACAGGGATGTCACGCAGGAGAACTATGGGAATGTGACCTCGCTGGGTAAGTAGTGTGGACCTGCCCTTAATAACCTATTCACCTCCTTGCCCCTCCATGCGTATTCCAAGCTAATAAGCAATACTCTGATCATGACATTTTACCTGTACTGAGTATAAAATTGTCCACAATACATGTGACTAGATCATAGATCATAAAATCAGATGGGGTCAACAGGAGTGAGAGTTTGGAGAGAGTCTTATCCCCCCTCTTCCCATCCGCAGCACCCACAAGCCGTCTTTCTTCCAGGCTCCTTTCATCTTTGAGCCTGTCCTTCCTGAGGTTGCGTGGCTCAGTTCTTGTTTCTTACATTCTCCTTTTCTGAAAGAAATAGAGGCTGTTGCTCCTGAATTTTAGTGTTTAATTCCCCAGCCTTCTCCACACATTGGGGGAGTTTAATTCTCCCTCTCATTACACCTGAGTCACTTGATTTCCTAATTCCCCAAAATGTGCATTTGCCATGTCTCAGTTCTGGGGTAGCTAAGCCTTTCACCTGCCTCCATGGTCTGCTCAAGAAATGTCCTCTCAGGTATCAGGCCTCTAGCCAACCCCTCTCTATGGACAGGGAGCCACAGGCCTCTCATTTTTGACCAGGGTTTGAGTATTGCAGCTTATCCACTGTGTTCACTGGATTAATATCCAGTTCCTGTGCCTTGCTTTCTCTCCAAGACCTGTGAGCAGAGTGTGTATGATAGAGGTGGGAATTTTGATGATAGAACTCCTCACTTAAAGTCATCCAGGTTAACATTGTTTTGTTCTTACATTGCTGATCAATTAGGGAACATGCTCATTTAAAGTCGTTCATTGCTCCCTTCTGACATCGTTTGACAGTCTCCTGCTTTGTCCAGTGCTTGCAGGAAGAGTAATTCATGTCAGCTAGCTGCTGGGGGCTTGTAACCAGGGTGGACTGGCAGCTCCCCATCAGCTCCCTGCTTCCCTAAGTTCCCTGTGCAGCAGCTGCCCAGCAGGCTATCAGCTGACAGCAGTTCAGCTGTCCCTCCCCCCACTGCCATGTGCTGCTCCTGCCCTCTGCCTTGGAGCTGCTCCCAGAAGTCTCATGGTTGCTGTGTTGGAGGGGAAGGGTGAGGCTAATGTCAGGGTGTCTCCCTTCCCCCTGCTCCTGCATGATGCTTATCCCTTCTCCATGTAGAGCAGGGTGGGGACACAGATGGAGAGTGACAGAGAGCTCGGGGCAGCAGCTGCTGTCTCAACTTCCTGATCCACTTAAAAAGACAATGCTACAAGAGTGGGTCAGTTTACTTAAAGGGGCAGTGTGCATCTCTCTCTCTCTCTCTCTCTCTCTCTCTCTCTCTCTCTCTGTCTCTCTCCCCCCTCAAACACAGGATGAGGGTCTGATTCTATCTGCTCTGCTGTCTCCCCTCCCTCTCCATTTGTGTTGCCTTGTTGAGTGTGAGAGGCTCCATTAACAACAATTAGTTAACCCTAGAGGGCTTAGCTGAGTTCTAGTTGATCATTTAGCTGCAAGGCAATCCCTGGGTAATACCCCACCCTCTTCCACCCAACCAAGCTTCACAATCATCATTGCTGTGAAAAGTATTAAATTGTTTTTTTTAAAATGTATACTGTGTGTGTGTGTATATATGTATATATAGTTTTTTTTTGTCTGGTGAAAAAAATATTCCTGGAACCTAACACCCACCCACCCACCTTTTACAATCATTCTTATGGGGAAATTGGATTCGCTTAACTTCGTTTCGCTTAAAGTCTCATTTTTCAGCAATATAACTACTAAGTTAAGTGAGGACTTACTGTACTTCTATGATGCCGATACACACCTGTTTCCCTCTGCGATTGATATTGCTAAGATTAGAAAAAGCAGGAGACATGAGGTGTTCTGTGATATGAATGGGTCATTAAAGACTGGCTGGGACCAGCCTACATCAATGGGATACCCAACAGAGATGAGGGAATAATTGTCACCTCTCCATGCGAGAATCTCCACTTGGCTGAGTGAAGCAGACATGGACTTGTTATGTTTTTGGGAGCAGGAAGAACTGGGCTCACAGATGCAGGGAGCTCTAGCAGAGCGAAGACAAATGGACAGACACAGTGAAAGGGAACCAAACTGTTTTCTGCAGCAGCGTGGCTGAAGGGCATTGGCCAGTATGGATTATATTGTCGTCTTTGCTTCTCTGTGCTAATCTAAAGATTTTCCAGTGCTGTGTTTCAGTTGACTAATAAACCCTGCTGTGTGTGAAAAGTCTGCGCAGTGTTGCAGCAAAAACTTGTTCTGTGCATTGAACGAGGAACAGTCTCTGAACGGGAGTGTCGTTCAGTTGGACTTGCTGGAAGAGCTCACAGGTTCACATAGGAATGTTGAAGCCAGAGGCTCAGTGTCAGGTGTTGAAGCCACATGGTCTATCCTTGTGGAAGAGTGGGACCCATTGGGGGTCTAGTGAACTAAAGGGGCAGCTCCCAAGGACTGTTTGAAATCCAGGGGATAGAACAGATCCTATGGATCCATGACAGTGTCCGTGTGTCTTATGGGGAAAAGATATAAAACAAGAAACTGTTGACACATCCAAGAGCAGGTGCAAGCACTGTCCACTCTGCAGCATGATGAGGGATCCCGGCGTCCCATTGCCAAGCGCCCCACCTGCCCAGGGGAAGCTCCACAGTGGTTTTGATGAGCCCAGACCTGTATGAGGGAAGAAATTGGCAGCAAGTCTCAACAGCAGCCAGCCCCCAGCCTCTGCCCTGTGTCCTGGGAAGAAGTCAGGTGTCCCCAGGCAGAAATCTGGGGGGTTGTGACCCTGCATGCCCCACCCATCCTCTGTTCAGCAATTCTGGATATGAAGAGTGATTCCAGAGAAGAAGAGTAATTTTGGGGGGGAAATGCAGTAATTGCGACAATTTCCAGAAAACACTGCCCCAGTCATTACATTTATACACACACACACACACACACACACCCTGCGTTCATCAGATCTGTCACCCTGCCTTCACATAGTTCACCATGCTGGTGGGTTTTACCCCTTCCCCATTTTGTGCCTGTCTTGTCTATTTAGATTGTAAATTCTTCAGCACATGGGTCATCTACTATTCTGGGTTTGTTCTGTGCCTAGCACAACGGGGGCCTATGATAAGTTTGCCCTTAGGCACCAAGGTAATGAATATGATTTATAATAATAACTCTCCTGCCACTTTGAGCCAAGGAAGCTGGCCTTGGGATGTTTCTACTTAAAAATGAGCTGGGGTTGAAATCATGGAATATTCTTTGTGACAAGTATCCCACAAATTCCATGGACCTTCCTTGTTTTCTTTGCCTTGAGCAGGGTTTCCAATTTCCAA
>VOCN01043193.1:0-14495 GCA_007922305.1 Dermatemys mawii
ACGAGCAGTGGCTGCAAAACTTTCGAATGAGAAAAGCCACTTTCATGGGACTGTGTGCTGAACTCGCCCCTGCCCTGCGGCGCAAGGACACCAGACTGAGAGCTGCCCTCCCGGTGGAGAAGCGGGTGGCTATCGCGATCTGGAAGCTGGCTACCCCAGACAGCTACCGATCGGTGGCCAACCAGTTTGGGGTTGGAAAGTCGACCGTTGGAGTTGTGCTGATGCAAGTGTGCAGGGCCATCAATCGCATCCTGCTACAAAAAATCGTGACTCTGGATAACGTGCATGACATCGTGGCTGGCTTTGAAGAAATGGGTTTCCCTAACTGTGGTGGGGCGATAGATGGGACCCATATACCCATTCTCGCGCCCGCCCACCTAGCTGAGGAGTACGTTAACCGAAAGGGGTACTTCTCCATGGTTCTCCAGGCGCTTGTGGATCACCGTGGGCGTTTTACTGACATTAACGCTGGCTGGTCTGGAAAGGTGCATGACGCACGCATCTTCCGCAACACCGGCCTGTTCATGAAGCTGCAAGCCGGGACTTTTTTCCCAGACCAGAGGATCCCCGTGGGGGAAGTGGAAATGCCCATAGTGATTCTTGGTGACCCTGCTTACCCTTTAATGCCCTGGCTCATGAAACCGTACACAGGGAGCCTGGACAGCAGTCAGGAAAGGTTCAACTACAGGCTTAGCCGTTGTCGAATGACTGTGGAGTGTGCTTTTGGGCGTCTGAAGGCGCGCTGGCGTTGTCTTTATGGAAGGCTAGATTTGGCCGAGGGTAGTATCTCCGCGGTTATTTCTGCATGCTGTGCCCTACATAATCTTTGTGAGCGGAAGGGCGAAGGCTTCACTCAGGCATGGTCCTCTGAGGTTCAACGCCTGGAGGACACATATGCCCAGCCAGAGAGCAGGGTTCATGGAGGGGACCAGCGCGAGGCTGTTAGGATCAGGGAAGCCTTGAGGGAGCATTTTGAGGCTGAAAGCCAGTTCTGAAGTGAGGTGCAGATGGAGGGAGAGAGGGAGGGAGGGAGCATTCTTTTAACAGGAACAGGCATTTGCTTTTCTGTAGCCTGTAATAATGTATGTACACTTAATAAAAAAAACCCATTTATTAAGAAGACAATTCATTTATTGAACAGGTACTTCGGTTGCTGAAAGAAAATATTGTGATGCATGTGAGGGGGAAGGCAGGGGAGGTGCAATGGGGGTGTCGTGGGGTCAGTCAGAGATCGGAGTATGTCCGGGTCTCTGAGTCTCCAGTGCCCTCAAACTGGCCATGTCCCCCGAACCCCATTTGCGGTGGCCAGTAAGGCATGTTATTAGGGGTAGACTGCAGTGGATAATGGTCTGGGGTCTGGGGGTTGTCCGGTGAAGACAGAGGGGTTGGAGGCAGCTGTGGATGGTGATAACCATTTGGCTGATGATACTGGCCTGGAGGGTACAGAGGCAAGGAAGGGGAAGGGAGTTGGGGCAAACGATAATTGGGGTGGTGGGTGCGGAGCTTCTGCTCCTGAAGGGTGACAAGCCGCTGCATAGTCTGCAATTGAAGCTGCAGTAATGAGAGCAGCTTGTCGGTGCTTTTCCGGTGGTGAATCGCGTTCTCCTTCCGCGCCTTCTCCCTCAACTTGCTCTCATTCTCCCTCCACCTCTGTGCAACTCGATTCTCCGTTACAGCCTGTTGCATTACTTGCTGTACAAGATCCTCTTTGCTCCTTCGTGGCCGCTTCCTCAGTCGCCTGAGCCTCTCAGCTGTTGATAAGAGCGATGGCGAAGGGGTGAAGGACGACCCTTCTAAAATAAAAAGATACATTTCACAGTGGTTCCCTTGTAAAGAGCAGACATGCCTATCATTCCCCCGCATTCCCCGTTTGCCTGTCCCGCAGACAGCACAGATACAGCAACGGAGCCCCTGCCACGGTGAGTGGACTCCAGAGACAAGGGAAATGATTTTTTCCGTGCCCTGAGAAGCTGTGGCGGGGGAGGGGGTGGGGAGTGCCGGTACGTTGCAGGAGCCACAGTGTGAGCAGCAGGCAGGGGGAAGGATTTCTTCCCTGCCCTGAAAAGCTGTGGCGGGGGGCGGGGGGGGGGGGGTGGAGTGCCGGGAAGTGGCAGGAGCCCTACTCTGAACACTGTTCCAACATTCTCCGTAGGTGTTTGTCCTGGAAGATATCTCGTTGCTTCGAGTCACTGAGGAGCAAAGGGAAGGGATTTTATTAAGATGCGGTTTCCGCCCAGGGCCATATGCAGCGTGCCTATGTGCAGCAATGCTCCCCCCACCCATTGTGGCACAGTGGCAGGGACTAGTGACCGTGACCGGGACGGGGACCACGCTGGCTCTCCCGGGAAACCTGCGCAGGCGCATTGCAAGTGCTCTTTTTGAGACCTTTGAAGAGATTACTGATGATGACTACCGCGAGGTGATAGACTACGTCAATGCTCTATTCCACATGTAGGCAAGCATGCAAGCATCCCCTTCCACCCCAAGCTGCCTGCCTTCCCCATAGAAAAGCAGCTTTACCGCCGCAATGCACTGCTGAGCTGGCCCCTGCAACCGCCAGACGCTGTGGCTGGCCACCCTCCTCCTGGCTTTAGAGGAGAGCTCCTGGCTGCATGCCCCCCTGCCCTCCTCCTGGCTTGAACAGAGCACCAGGTGGAATGCCCCCCTCATCCCTTTCCACCCCAAGCTGCCAGCCTTCCCCATAGAAAAGCAGCTTTACCTCCGCAATCCGCTGCTGAGCTTGCCCCTGCAACCGCCGGACGCTGTGGCTGGCTGCCCTCCTGGGTTGAGAAGAGCTCCTGGCTGCATGCGTCCAGGGACTCCTCCGTGCCCTGGATCGCTGCTGCCTCGTCCTCATCCTCCTCCTCTTCTTCATCCTCCTGCTCTTCGTCCTCCTCCTCACCCCCCCCCTTCACTGGTGGGCTGGGAAGTGTCCGTGGTGGTCGATGGAGTGACCGTGGGATCACCACCAAGTATCGCGTGCAGCTCCTTATAAAATCTGCAAGTCACCGGGGCTGCCCCGGAGCGGCCGTTTGCCTCGCGGGCTTTGCGATACGCATTCCTAAGCTCCTTTACCTTAACACGGCACTGCAGAGTGTCCCGCTCATGACCTCTTTCTGCCAAGGACCGTGATATCTGCCCATAGGTGTCAAAATTCCTGTGGCTAGACCACAGCTGAGACTGAACAGCCTCTTCCCCCCAACAGCTGATGAGGTCCAGCACCTCGCTATTGCTCCATGCTGGGGATCGCCTATTGCGAGGAGGCATGGCACGTGGAGTCATGATGATCAATCAGAATGATTACCTGCAACGATTTTCTGAGACCACGCCACGCAATCAATCTGATCAATGAGAATGATCACTTGCAAGGGTTCCCTGAGAGCACGCCACGCTTGGCTGGAGCAAACAGGAAGGGGATTTTCAAATTTCCCTGCAACTTTAAAGGGCGGGTCTGACGTGTGGTCACCTGAGGACAGGACAAAAGAGTTTGCAAGTGATGACCAGAGTGGCTCGAACGGGAATTATGGGACAGGCTGGAGGCCAATTAATACGCAGTGGGTGTCCACATTCTTCCTGTAGCGCTACAGCAGGTGCGCTACAGCCCTTATTCCCCATGAGGAGGTGGATTTATAATAGCGCTATAACTCCGCGGTTATAGTGCTATTAGTGCCTTGCCAGTGTGGACGGAGAGTAGGTTATAGCGCTCGTAGGGGCTTTATAGCGCTATAAAGTGCCAGTGTAACCATGGCCTAATTCTGCCATCACCCACCAGGAGCATCCGATGCGTATCTGACGCGGACTCCGCTCCACTTGTGTACAGGCTACCTGGCCGGTACTCTGTCACCAGCAACTTCTCAGGCTGGTAACTATAACATCTGCGCAGAACTTGTATGAATGATTTTACGCGTGGATATATGAATACATAGAGGAATAATAAGTAACATAGAATTGTGGGGTTTTTTCTATCTTTTGATTATATTTACAATAAATGTGGCGTTTTTGCCTTATCCCTCGTAGAAGGTCCGGTTAGTCTTGTTTTTATAGTATAACATAATTGGTGGAGAATTGCGAAAGGGGGAATGTTGGTAAAGAAACCTCAGTTATTGTAAACATTTGTAGAATCTAGTTAACCAAACCTGCTAGCCTCCGGGAAGGTAGCAAGGGAGAGTGTATAAGTCCTGTTGTTCACTGAAGTACCAGGGGCAACAAGAAGGCTCCAGAGCCAGGCAGAGCTACTCGCTGAAACAAGGAGTAGAAGGATCGGGGAATCTAGGCTGTATAATCCGCGAGTAAGATCAGGGGTGACACAGAAAGTGAATAATAGATAGATAGATAGATATAATTTTTGTTAAAATGTTTAGGAAAAGACAGAGTAACTCAGTTACAGAGGAACCGGAAAGAGGTCTAACCTCCCCCTTTCATTAAAGAAATCACGCCGTTCCAGCAAGTCCTCCAAAGATTTGGGCACAGTCCTTGGACTGAACAAGCCCTTGTCGGCGTCTGTGCTATTTCAGATCTAGAGGAGAGATTGACACAGTACATCCTCATGTTCAAACCCTCTAGCATTGCCAAACGAGACTCGGCAGCAATTTGGCTACTATGGGAGGCATGTAATGAAAACTACCTCCGCTTAGCTCCCTGCAGAGAAAATAAAATCTCTCTGCAGGAAAGGCCAACCCAGCCAGAAAACGGAACAGAGAATTGGAAAGCGATGGCAATAAACTCACAAAATCAGATGGAAATAATAAAGGAAGCACTGCAGAAATGTAAAGGTAAAGAAAGATTCCCGACAGACCAAGTTACTACATGTAAAGACTTAGAAAACGAAAATCAAGCCCTACTCAAAGAAAATCAGGTCCTGCAACGAATGATTGAAAAGTTAACATTAGAACAAGGCAGAGCCCCGGCAAACCATAGCCGCTGCGAATCTATTATTAAGCAGCTAAAATTAAAATTGGGCTTCACTATCCGCCAGATCGCAGCTGTTAGCTCAGGAGAGCGGAACCCTGTCAACTTTAAATTCAAATCCGATTGGGAAGAAGAAGCCTGGGACCCCCAGGAAATTCGGGAAGGAAACACCTGGGACGATCCAAAGGAAAGTCCTGCACCCCCGGTGGCCGCTTTAGAGAGGCGCACTGTAACTACTCCCAGAGCAGATGCCGAGGGTGGGGATAATGAACAAGTTACAGCGATCCCGGTGTCAGCAGCAGACCTAAAGGCAATGGCTGACCACGCAGGTATAAAACTTTATTAAAACTAATGTTAAAAAAAAAATGAAAACATACACAAGTTAAGAAGTAAAGTGCTGGACATCTGGAGTCAGGCTGGGGTTATGGGCGATTGTATGTAAAAGCTTCAGGGTTTTCAAAGTACATGCGTATTTCATATCCAGCACAGATCCAGATTGGGGTGTGGGAGTTTTTGAAAGCGTTAGTGTATAGGTGTGTTCGGGTACGCCACCCATGGTGTGTAGCGAGAGTCCAAGTCCATGGCGGTGCAGGCGATAAGTATATGGGTGGGGTGCATCCCACTGTTTGTCAGGAAAGGTGGGGTGGGTTGCTTCCCTGGCCGGTGGTCTCAGCTACTCGACCTGATACTGACGATGTCCTGTGATGTGTTCAGAGTATATGTCCCTGGACCACCTGATGGTGTCAGACACCATGAGCCGTCTCATGAGCCGGGCATAGCGCTGTCCAACTCCGCACGCTCTCAGTACTGGCTCATTCTGGGGGTCCCATGCACCCAGGGCTCCTACGATCAGGGCGTGGAGCTGCACCTCGTAGCCCTGAGCTCTCAGGGTGTCGGCCAGCGGGGTGTATTTCAGCGACTTCCGTGCTCGGGCCTCGTGGAAGGCCTGTGACCGGTTTTCAAATGGCACCGTAATGTCTACTATGAGGACCTTCTTTTTCTCTGCGTCGGTCACGACTATGTCGGGTCGCAGGCGGCTGTCTGTCCCGGGGATGGCAGAGTTGACAGAGATCTTCCCCAGGGATGGTGGGATGGCTTTCACCAGCCGGTTCTGGATGGCATTGTGGTGGTGCTGCCAGGCTCTGGAGTGCAGCTTGCATCCGCACAGGACGTGGGGCAAGGTCTCGTTGGCGTAACCACACTTCCTGCAGCGCTTGTCCGGGTTGCCATAGCGGATGGCTCCGTTGAGGGGAACACAGTTGAGTCGGGCCCGGTGGATGAACCGCCAGTCGGCGAACCTGGTGAAGCTGCCCCCATGAAGGAAGTGGTTGCTGGCATCCCACTTGCTGGACACCTCAAACACCTTGCCCTGGTCTGGCTTCCGCTTCAGGTTCTCGGCGTAGTAGCAGCGGATGGTGTCTTTCAGGGTCCTTTCCAGCACTGATCTGGCAGTCGGGGTGACGATGGTGTGGTCCGGGGTCTTTATGCATGGCACTAGTATTCCTAGCTCCCTGCGCTCCTCACACCAACTCCAGCGGCAGCCGATCCTCTTCCCTAGGCGTCTCGAGGCGTTACGGGCACGGGTCCAGAGAGAGGACAGATCTCTTCCCTCTCTCCCAAATTTGGCTTCCAGGGAGCCGCTGAGGTAGGTGGCGATGTCCTGCTCGGAGGGGGTCCTGATGATTCGTTTCCTGACTACGTTCCGTACGGCTTCCTCCGCGATGCTCCTCACCGTCGGGTCCGGGCACGTCAGGAGACGGAAGGCATGGGTGATCACTGCTATGTCGCACAGATCACCCATCCGAGGTACGTTGGCACCACCCTGCCTGTGGGAAATGTAGATGATGTCTGCGCTGGCCCTCTGGGGAAGGTAGAGCCATTTCTTCACCAGCTGCCGGAGGGTGCTATCGGCCTTGTTCAGGGGCACCTTCGCTATGGCTGATCCCCTGAGGACAAAGGAGATGCGGGGGATCAGGAAGGTATTGAGAGCGTTGATCTTTTGCCAGGGGGTGAGCAAGGAGGAGTCGATTTGGGCCGCGTCCCTCAGGATCTCTGTGATGGTGTCTTCGGGGGTCTGTCAGACGCGGACTCCTGTGGGTGTCCCCAGGTGTTGGTATACCTCCCCCTCCTCCAGGGAGACCATGGGTTCCCCCTGGATCAGGAGCTGGGAAGCTTGGACCAGAGCCTTGGCATTGCCTGTGACGTGGAGGGAGGTGCACTTTCGGGGGTTGAAGCGGAGACCCATCCACTCGGCGGCTCGGCTGGCGATGTCGAGCATCCCCTGGAGGCTTTCTGAGCTGTTGGCGACCAGGGCCAGATCGTCCGCATAGGCCAAGATGCTGATTCTCTTGCCATACAGGTCGAAGCCGGCTGAGCCGCTGGAGACAGCTCGGATGAGCGGTTCCATGGCCAGGTTGAAGATGATGGGGCTGAGGGGGCAGCCCTGTTTCACGCCACAGCGGATGGTAATGGCATCCGTCTCTCCGTCCGTGGTGCGGATGGTGGTGGTGCAGTCCTTGTAGAGGTCCCGGAGGATCTGGAGAAAGGTTTCCGGCATCCCGAACTCTCCCAGGGTGGCAAAGATGTGGTGGTGGGGTATGGACCCGAAAGCGTTGGTCAGGTCAAGCCATGCTACGGCACACTGCCTCCTGGACCTTCTGGCTTCCTGGATGGCCGTCTGAAGGAGGAAGTTGTGCTCATAGCATCCTTCGCAGGACATGAAGCCCTTTTGTGCTGAGCTGACTGCACCCCCGCAGACTGACCAGTCCGTGATCCTTGCCGCGAGGCAGCTGGCGTACAGCTTGTAGATGGCGGAGCAGAGAGTGATGGGCCTCCAGTTGCCGGGATTGTCTCATTCACCTTTTTTGTGGATGAGAACTGTCATGGACTTTTTCCAGGAGCAGGGGGTGCGGTGGAACTGCTTGCATTTGTTGAAGATGGCAGCAAGCACTAAGCAGCCGGGGTTTCGCTTTTTCAGCATGTTGTAGCGGATGCCGTCTTTTCCAGGGGCGGTGTTTTTGGTCCTTGAGAGCCTTGCCAGCAACTCCTGTGGGGAGAAATCTCGTTCCAGGTCCTCCGTAAGGTCAATCTGGGGTAGCGGGGGGAGGCACTCTGGGCGTTGTGCGTCGGTCTGGGTTTCGTGATCGAACACATCCTTAAAGTACAAGTAGAGTCTCTGAGGCTGGATGGTGCAGTAAGAGGAGGTCCCGTCGAGGATCTCCCTCATGGCTTTCGGGCGGTTTGTCCTGTATAGCTTCTGGATACGGGATGCGGCTGCCGGGTTGAAGCTGCGGCCGGCATTCCCTCTCCTGCCTTGTCTGGTGTTGTTATGGCTCAGTGCGGGGAACCTGGAGGTGGTCCGTGTGCCTTCCTGGGATTCCCTTCTTCTGGCTGTGATTTCTGCAGATAGTTCTGTGGTCAGCCTGTCCATCAGGGTGTCAAAGTCCTCGAAGTTGTCCACCTTTGCCAGCTCCTCCGTCCAGGTGGATTGCCATGGTGTGGCAACCCTTGCTCGTGGCCGTCGCTCCTCCTGTCGTGCTATCTCCACAGGTTCAGGTGCTATAGGGGCGGTCTGCGACTCTGTTGTCTCTCGGGCTGGGGTACGATGGTCATGTGAGTCTTGGGGTGTGGGTCCTGTTGCGGTCATGTGGGCAGCTCTCGGTGTCTCTGAGGCAGTGCTGCATCTTCTGGGAGAGAGTGGGGTTCTGGAAGCACCAGTGTTGGACTTTTGAGGGGCAGAGTCATGTCTGGAAGTGCTGGGCATGGTCCTGGTTCTCCTGCAGGCAGTATCCAGCTGGGGGGTCCTCAGTGGAGCAGGGGATTTTTGGCGATCCGGGTCTCGCTAGGCAGCCTTGGAAGAAGTGTTGGGTCTCATGGGGGCAGGGTCCAGCCGTGTGACCTGGGGGCTGCGGGAGGCTCCTCCTTTGGCTGGATGTTGCTCGGTGACCCGGGGGGTGGTGTTAGTTGTTCCTATGGCAGGGCGGCATGAGGGTACCTGCGGGGGAGCGCTGCCTCGTCTCATATCCGTACTGTGCCAGACGGACTCTAGGAAGTCACTGAGGCATCTGCTGAGGTTGCTGACTTGTGAGGTAGCAGTAATTCTCCTCATGGCAGGGTCCAGCATGGGGATTCTGGAGACAGGGCTGCGTTTTTTGGTGGTGTCATTTTGTTGATCAGTCCTCGAGACAGGAGTCGCATTTCCCTCAGTTGGCCATTGGTCCCCGCTTACATGCAGCGGCTCTTGGAACACTGGCTGGGGTGTTGGAGGTGGAGCATCGGTGGGAGTCAGGGTTGGAACCTGCAGGGTGTCAGTGGGATTGTCCTTTGCCGTTGTGAGGGGTCCCTTGCACGTGCTTTGATGGTGCTTGCATTTCTTTTGCGTCTCAAAGGGTAGATCACAACGGCTGCATCGGAAGGCGATTCGTTTGTTGTGCGTCTTCCGAGTGTGTTTGCTGAGGGCCCTGAGGGTCCGGACTCCACGGGAAGGAACGCAGAAGGGACAGAGGAGGAGGCCTATAGGGATCGGGTACTGAAGGTAGATGCAGTCATCCTCCCCTGCCTCACCCTCTGTGGGACGGGTCTCTGCTGTGCCTGTAACCTCACCAGGTGGTTCCTCTCGGTCTGGTAGAGAAGCTTGAGGAGGCGGAGTCACTTCTGGGTGGGGTCCAGGCTCACTGGCCATGATGTCTCTTTGCCTGGAAGGACAGCTTGTGGTATCAAGATCCTGGGCTGTGGAGTGTGTTCCCCTTGGAGCGGTCTTCCTCCAGGCAGCAGGATGGTCTGTAGCTTCAGGGTCCTGGGTTGAGGAGGTGGATCCCATGGAAGCATCCCTCACTGGAGCAGCGGGGCAGCGATTGGCATCCTGGTCCTGGATCATCGGGGGGGCTCGTCTGGTAGCAGCCTTCTCTGCAGGAGAGCGATCAGCCTCCTGGTCCTGGGTCATCGGAGGGGCTCCTCTGGCGGCAGCCTCCTGGTTCTGGGTCATCGGGAGGGTTCCTCCGGCTGCATCCTCCTGGTCCTCGGTCTTTGGCAGGGCTCCTCTGGTGGCAGCCTTCCTAGCAGGGCAGTAATCAGCATCCTGGTCCTGGGCAGTGGGAACAGTACTCAAGGATTCCTCTTCCTGGAGAGCTGATGAGATGTTGTTGCTCCTGGATGTGAGGTCCCACAAAGCCAGCCTTGGGGTGCTAGGTCTCCATGCAAAGATATCACTGGGATTTTTCGTCATCCAAGTGCGGAGTTTTTCATTCTTGCTGGCGATCCTTGTCGTCTTTGCAATGCCAAGCGTGGTCTTCCCTTGGGCTTTCCTGGAAATAGAAAATGGAGGAAAAGCAGCAGCAGCAGCTGAAGTTAGGATTGGAGACCTCGCTGGATCACATAGAGAATCCATCTTCAGATCAAGGTCTTCTTCCAAGGGACCAGCAGTCGAGTACATCTTCAAAGCAGCATCAATTTTTTCAAAAATGGCAGCAGGAGACTCCATCTTGTGATCAAATGTTGAAGCATCAGTCAAACCAGAATAAACTGATAAGAACAGATACTACACTTGATCTGAGCTCCAAGGAGCCAAAAAACAGGGAGGGAGGCATTAACCACTGTAGAAATTTATTGGCTTATGGGGATGTGCGCGGCGCCGGAAATAAGAGCCACCCTGGACCGCATTAGAGTAACAGAAGCCGATAATGAATGATCTTTAATGGCAATTGTCGGGGAACAAACAGGCAGGAGAAATTTTATCGCCCAAGCTGTAGCTTCCACCCAGGGCCCCAGTGAGGACCCAGAAAACTACCTCACCCGATGGGCATTAATGCAGGTAATGGCTGGCGTAGTAACAGTGAAGGGTGTCACCGATGTGTCCACATTACCGTTCCCCATCTCATCCCTGAGAGATTGTGCCACATCACTGCTGCCCTATTATTCAGGGAAACTTGCCGTTTAGCAAGACGGGCACCCCACTACCCTAGAAGAATTAAGGGGGATGGTACAACAAATTACCACACACGCGGCACCAAGACCTAATATAAAAAAAGAAAGGATCGCGTATGTGGCGGCCATGGAGCCAACAGTCACTTATTCAAATGAGAGTGGAACAAGGAGATTTGCAGGACCCCGTAGAGGATACTCAAGAGGGAAGTCTCGCGGATGGGGAAATTATCAACAAAGAGGGAAATTATATCCAGAGTTACCCAGAACTCAAATAACTGAGGAAAATAAACAACCTCACGAATGTTCTGATAAAACTGGTTCAGGTATGCACCGGATGACATGCAGATTGTTAATGCAGTTGTGGGGAGATCAGGATAAATGGGATAAGGCTCCCGTGACAGATCTCATGAGAGAAATCTTAAGGCTGCAAAGCCAGCGAGGGGATATATTGGGGGTAACTGCCCCGAGCGCCCCTCCAATGAATTCATCCCTCTCCCTGACAGAGGGCCATGAATATTTCTAGGAAAGCCCGCTGAACGCAGAATCTCCACCTGGCATCGGAGCACAGCAGTGGAGATTCATAGGAAATTTGACCTGGGATCCAGGAGGCAGACCGCACATATATGTTCAGCAAGGAACTCAAGCTCCTACCCTAGCCCTGATTCATACCAGAGCCTCAGTCCCCCTGATTAAAGCAACCCCCCAAACTGGCAAAAAGGGACAGGAAGTGATCCTGCAATCATTTCAGGGGAAACCTAGCACGGGACAAGAATGGGTACAAGTCCCTTTTAGGATACAAGGTTTTCCCTTCTCTGTACAATGCTTTCACACAAGTGGGAATTTAGTCCAAACAAAATACATGACTAATGATGTAATTCTGGGAACAGACTGGTTGTTTAAAAAATAACATCATAATTGATTTACCCTGGAGTGCCCAATGGAGGCTGGAAGCCCTCTCCACTTTTCTACCAACAGAGAGTCAAAACAGTGGTGTTGCCAAAAGAGGATTCAGACCAATCGCAGCCCTCACCACCAAGTGAAAAGAGGTGACGTGCGAAGTTCCCCACTGTCTGGACCAAGAAAAAGACAGATTGCGGTAAAATCAATGTTTGTGTCGAAATTGTAGGTGAACTGGTACAACCCCAGAAACAGTACCGCTACCCCAAGGAAGCTGAGGCACAATTGGTCCAGATCATCGAGGACCTTGAAAAATAGGGGGTTATCAGGAAAACAAACTCTCCCTTTAATTCCCCTGTATGGCCAGCCATGAAGGCAGATGGGCAGTCCTGGCGACTAACTGTTGACCACAGGAGGATCTACAAAGGAAGCGTGCCTATGGCCCCCATCGTGGCAGATATGACGCAAGTTATCCAAAGGGTACAAGCCACTTCCAGGTACTTTTCAGTTATAGATCTGGCTAATTGTTTCTTTGCAGTACCATTACACCCAGATTCACAGGACTGGTTTGCCTTCACCGTAAGGGACCAGCAATACACACTTCAGCATTTACCTCCAGGGTTCCAAGACTCTCCAGCTATTGCCCACAAGCATGTTGTGGATATGCTGGACCAGTTAAGTCCATCAGACCGACCATTCCTCTTTTCTTATGTGGATGATATTTTGGTTTTTGGAGAACTGGAGGCGCAGGTACAAAGACTTACGGAGGACCTCCTTGCACTGATGCAGGACACCGGATTCAAGGTTGTTGCAGGGTACTTGGGGTCCCGTAGGAACGAGGCACACACACAGCTGCTGAATAGAAGTAGTGAGTTTATTGAAGGCAAAAGTGACACACCCACAACGGGGGCTTCCTTCATTGCTACCACTGAGACGGGGAAAGCCCGACGCACCGGAGCAATGCTCGGGATGAAGCCCACCGCGCTTGGGAACACAGGCAGAGAAATAACGGGAACATTTGCATCTCGTGCATACCTCATGAATAACTAATACCTTATTTCTATCTTGTTAGTATTATATAATGCAAGCAGGTGTCTTGTTAGTCTACACATTGCAGGCAGGCGCTGGGAACTGGTTAGCTCCGGCATGTGAAATATGCAATAATAGGGCAGGGACTGATAACAGTGACCTGTAGTACCCTTTCCTTCCCTGGAGTGTGTGGGCGGGGGGAGAGCGCCCCTAGCAATCCACCGTGACAATGTCTTCCGGCATCCTACAAAGGTAAACCTGGAAAAAGCACAACTGGTGCAAATCCGGTCGTTTACCTAGGTATTATCATTGGCCAAGAGGGAAGACAAGTAGATCAAAGGAAAGTAAGGGCTTTAATTAAAACGCCAGCTCCTACTGATGTTCACTCCTTATGGGTTTTGTTGGGAGGATTTAACTTTTTGCAGCCCCATATCTATAAATATGCAGAGATCACCCTTCCTTTATGGAAGCTGCTGAAGAAAAAGACACATGGAGTCTGGATCAAAATACTGCTTTAAATATCTTGAAACAAAAAGCCCTAACCGCCTCTCTCTTACGCTTCCTGGATGAATCTAAACCACTCATCATCCGATTAGCAGCTAATGAAGTGGCCATGGTGGCCACTCTCCTACAACAAAATGAAAATCAGAAATTGGTACCTGTGGCATATGAATCTAAGAAACTGCAGGGAGCCAAACTAAATTTTGATGCTTGCGAACGTGAGTGTCTAACAGCCGTATGGGCAGTTCAGTCCTTTGCGCCGCTTACCGGCAGTGCCCCGATTACTATACAAAGCACACATATGCCCCTGAAATACATCCTGTCTGGAAAATTAATAGGAGGCAGGGTGTGAGCAAATGTTCAGTCTGGGGAAGACAGGCCATGTTGGTTTTCTTAGTTTGGGGTTCTGCAAAGTTTCAGGAAGAGAGAGCTGAACAAGAAACAGGAGAAGTTTTGCTCATTGTCTTGATCTCAGATTAGAGCCAATTCTTGAGATTCTCTAGGAACCAGATGTCATGAATCCACACTCCAGCTCTTAGTCTGTTGGAGGAACCCCTTCAGTCTGCCACTCATCCAAAGGATCTCACTCTTCCTTCAGAGTAGACCTCACAGCCTCATCACCTCCTTAATTGAGCCTCTGGGCTCCACCACTCGGGTTTTCGCACCAAGAGCGCTCTCCAGCTAGTCTACACTTAGACCGACTCCTGAACAGAGGTTTGTATACTCTTCAGGGACTTATGTGCCACAGCAAGTTTTTGCAGTGACATGAAACAGCCTTTTCAAAACAGAGTAGGATTGATTATTCAACTGGCATCAATTCTTGGTGTTCCCTGGGAACCCAGCCCTGGTGCTAGATGAAGTTCTTGAAAGAAAGGATTCCCTGTGTGCTGTTTGTGACCAGCTCTGTTCAAGGACAGGTCTACGTGTGTAAATAAATCAAATTACACTTACGAAGTACCCAAACTCTGTCTCACTGATTTCTCCTCCACTGGGCACCCAGCCTGCAAGTGTCTGGAGAGCTGCAATGGATTACTAGAGAAGTGTATTATTATTATTACAGTGACTCATAATGGAAAGATTCTTTTAAATCTACAGTCACTGAAAAAGTCCCCATATAATTTTATTTATATTTTCTTTTTTAGAGAAACATCTCGACACGATCAGTAAGTTCCATTTTCTCCTGGCAGAGCAAATGTTATGCTCTGAAAGATTTTTGAATGAATGTGACAATGTTAACT
>VOCN01043198.1:0-21004 GCA_007922305.1 Dermatemys mawii
TCTCTGCCCAGCCCCCATGCCTCCTCCCGCCCACACCCTCCCTCTGTTCCTGTCCCCTGTGCCTCCTCCTGCCCACATCCTCCCTCCCTGCCCAGCTCCCATGGCTCCTCCCGCCCAGCCCCCATGCTTTCTTCCATCTACATCCTCCCTCAGTGCCCAGCCCCCATGCCTTCTCTCTGTGATGTTATTGACATGAACTGGGATCATATAGATCATTGTTGCAACCAAGGTCCTGTAGTGACACCAACTCTTATGTAAAGGGGTCATATAAGGTGTCAAAGACCAGGTTATGATTTGCTGATTACAATTATGCTGTCTGTATGCATGCGCATTTGTGTGTTCAAAGTTATGAATATTGGCTCTACACTTGTTTGGTTTCTAAGTAGCTTAGTCAGAACATTTGGTGAGCGTCTAGGGAAAGGAATGTGCACGTTAAGTGCCTAATCAGAAATCACTTAACAGACAAATGAGCTTGGGAGGCTCCAATCCACATGAGAAGTTACCTGAGGACCAAGGTAGCATGTGGGTAACGGCTGCTTCCCTCAAGTCCTGAGTCATGCATGGACGTGTGACTCCAAAACTCCGTTTTCCTTTAATTTCCCGCAGTCAGAACAGAGAGGTTCTTATGCCTGGAAGACAATAAAAGAGTGAGGCACCACCTGCATCTTGTCTTCAGTCCAGCTTCTCACCTCTGGAGGGACTTTGCTACAAGCTGAAGCTCTGAACAAAGGACTGAAGGACCCATCCCAGCTGGGGATGTTGGTTCTCCAGAGACTTGATTTGAACCTGCAGTTTATTCTATTACTGCTACAAACCTGAACCAAGGACTTTGCCATCACTGTATGTAATTAATTTCATTTAACCAGTCCTAGCTCTCACCTGTCTCTTTTTCCTTTCATGAATAAACCTTTAGATTTTAGATTCTAAAGGATTGGCACCAGCGTGATTTGTGGGTAAGATCTGATTTGTATATTGACCTGGGTCTGGGGCCTGATTCTTTGGAATTGGGGAGAACCGTTTTCTTTATTTGGGGTATTGGTTTTCATAACCATTTGTCCCCAGGACAGGTGGCTGCTGGTGATGATACTGGGAAGCTGGAGTGTCTAGGGAATTGCTTGTGTGACGTGTGGTTAGCCAGTGGGGCGAAACCAAAGTCTTCTCTGTTTGGCTGGTTTGGTTTGCCTTAGAGGTGGAGAAACCCCAGCTTTGGGCTGTAACTGCCCTGCTTGAAGCAATTTGTCCTGAATTGCCACTCTCAGTTGGGTCCCGGCAGAACCAGCACCGTTACACTCCCGCCCACGCCTCTCCCTCTCTGCCTAGCCCCCATGCCTTTTCCTGCCCATGCCCCGCCTTCCTGCACCCTGCCTCACTTAACGTCTCTGCCCCCATCCCTACAAGGCCCCATTCCCCCAGCCTTGCCTCCTATGGCCCCATACACCTCCTCCTCCCCGTGTTTTGCTGTCTAATTAACAGCCGCAGCCACTGCCAGATTTGATTATTCAACCCAGGAGAATCCCAGGGCTGCACTGCAGGGACTGTTAGGGCTGGTTGAGTCAGGCGTGCTGCAGCTAGGTACCATGCAAGCTTCCCCGCAAGCTGTGCAAAGCCCCTCAATCCTGACCCACGGCCCCGTTATTCCAGCTCTGGGCTCTTCCCCCAGCTCTTCGGGCTCGACGTCCAGCCCCCTGCTTCTCCCAGCACTTCACTATCGCTCTGCCTCGTCCCCACATGCAGCCCCCTCTTCTCTGCCATGCCCCTCTGCCCCAATCCATAACCCCCCCGCCATTCTAGGTGTCGGCTGCTCCTCCCTTCTCGACCCACAGCTTCCTTTCCCTGCTGCTCCCATTGGGGCCGGGGCTCCCCGCACACAGGGCTCTGGGAAATGTCTCCGATATGAAGAAGAAGCTGGTGTTTGCAGGAGCGGGCTGGGGGGGTGGGGGAGGGGACTGATCCCAGCCTTTCAGACAGACACCAGCACTGGTTCAAAATGGCTCCAATTCTGAGATCAAAGCTCTGCCCCTCGCACGTCCTGCAAAGCATTTGGGTTTCACTCCGAGCTGTGACAGATCTAGCTCCAGTTATTTGCATTCATCTCATTAGTTCCCTTCTCTTCACGCCCCTCCAGGGAGATGCGCGCTGTGAGCAAGGAGCAGGAGCTGGTGAGCCCTGGGAGTCCGAGCTGAGCAGATAGAAATGCATGTCCGGGACCAGCGCCTTCACGGGGGCTCCCAGCACCAGGGCGGGTGTGAAAAGGGATCAGCATGTAGTAGCTGCTATGGAGCCTGATGGAGAATCCCCTCACCCCCTGCATGGAGCGCAATGGAGAAAACACACACACACACACACCAGTGGAGCACCATGGAGACCAGCTGCCCCCACAATGTGGAGTACAATGGAGAACAGCCCTCAACCTCCCCCCACCACCCGATGGAGAATTCAGGGGCTGTCGGCTGCCCCAGGGGAGGGGAGCGCCCGGCTTGGATGGCCATGGGGTGCCCTAAATCTACCCCAGTGTGTTGGGCCCCACACATCAGTCCCTTTGCTGGGCAGCCTTTGTGTTCGCCGGGCCCTGGGCTTAGCTTCCAACAGCTCCAGGAGTAGGATTTGGGCTGCAGCGCTGCAGGCGCTCAGCCAGGGCCCCGCAGCATGTCTGGAGCTGTTCATTCTCCTGCTGGAGGCAGTGACCCCCGCAGGGAGCCATGCCCCCGGTGAGCCTCTGCAGCAAGGCAGGGCAGCCTTCTCGAGCCAGTACGTCTTTGTCACTGGGAATCCAGCCTGAGCGTGGGAAAGCCACGCGCCAAACAGCTGGCACTGGCCAAAACGACTCTTCATGACTCCATGTCCTCCTGGGATCCATGTGGAGCTGCCGGCCTGAGTCAATTCACTGAACACACTGTCTCCCCCTCACACCTCTGTGACCGGTTCCCCCCAGGGTGCCACTGAGCACCCTGACCCAACAGCCTGGGCTTCCTCTCTCACTGTGCTTGTGACAAGCTGCACAGTTCTCCAGCCTGCACTTTCACCAGCATTCCCACAGCTAGGGACACATCCGCTGCAGTCACACGCAGGCTCCCTAATCACCAGCTTCCCAGCCCAGGACCCCAGAGCAGTGCCGTCCTGCCCTGGTCAAAACTGGGCAGTATATGGGTTTAACACCCCGTCCACCTCTCTCTCACTGCACCCTTGTGATAACCAAGCAGAGATTTTTCCCAGGTGCTCCAGTCAAAGCTCACTGGTTTGGGGATTAAAACATAAAATAAGTGTGTTAACTACAAAAGATCGATTTTAAGTGATTTTAAGTGGGGTTGGTCCTGCTTTGAGCAGGGGGGATTGGATTAGATGACCTTCTAAGGTCTCTTCCAACCCTGATATATGATAGCAAACAGATCAAAGCAGATTACCTAGTAAATAAACAAAATGCAAACTAAGTCTAAGATACTAGAAAGAAAGGATATGAACTAGCAAATTCTCACCCTGACTGATGAGACAGGAGAGTTGCAGATTCTTACGGAACAAGCTGCACTTCCTTTGCAGATTGGAATCCCAGGTGTTCCACTCACAGGCTAGAAATCCCTTTAGCCTGGGTCCAGCACTTCCCCCAAGTCAGTCTTTGTTCCTCAGGTGTTTCCAGAAGTCTCCCTGTGTGGGGAGTGAAGAGCCCTGGATGATGTCACTCTTTGCCTTATTCGGCTTTAGCATATGGCAGGAACCCTTGTTTCAAAGCCTGGTTCCCAGAGCAGTTTGTGGAAAAATACTGACATCCCAAGATGGAGTCCAGCATCATGTGGCCTGGTCACATGTCCTTGTAGAGCCATCACAGCCATCACTCCCAGGATCTCTGTAGCATTCTCAGGGAGGCTCACCCAGTGTGAGATAAGCATCTCCTAAGGCCTGTTGTTCTTTCTCATGGCTCATTGCCCTGAATAGGCCCTTTACAACCAGCTATTTAGACTAGTGGGTGTTATCCAGGTGTAACTGCACGTGAAATGCAGATACAGCGTCAATATTCATAACTTCAGACAGAAAAATGATACATGCACACAAATAAGATAATTGTGTTCAGCAAATCATCCCTTTCCCAGTGACACCTCCCATGGTCCATCGTGTACAAAATGCACCATCATTATGCCATGATCACATCATCATAATATCACTGTGGAGAATACGGGGTGCGGTGTCACAGCTGCCTGTCTTTGTTCCCGTCCCCCAGCTCTGCTGTGCCCACGTCTCCTCCTCCCTCGGCTGCCAGGTGGGAAGAGCTAACGTCCTTGTGGCTTCCCTTGACCCCATTCCCATATGGCCAGCCCTACAGGTCCTTCATGCCAGTCTGCACCTGCTTCCCTGCCTCCCGCTGCAGCTCTCGCTCCCTTGGCCCATGCAGAGGAGCTCTGCAAAAGGCTCCAGTGAGGACCCTCTATGCCCGCCCTGTAGGGGCGCATTTCTCCCACCCTGAGTGATGTTGTTAGACCCAGGGCTTTGGAGCAGGGCTCTGGCTCCCCTCCGGCTCCGCGCTCCAGTTCCAGGCTCCACTCCAAAGCGCTGGTTAAACTGCCCTCATTGCCTCGCCTAGGCCTGGCCGACGTCTCGTAACACATGACCCAACACCCTCCATGCTCTCCGGGGGCTCTGTCTGTCACCCGCCAGCCAGTGCGGCAGGAGGCGGCTGGCGGCAAGACTGCGCAGAGCTGCAGGGGAGACCCCATGCCAGGATGTGGGGTCCCTCTGGGCTCCTTTCTGCTCCCCTCCTCCCCTGGCAGATGGCAGGGTCCCCTCGGAGCGCCTGGCATCCCCCCAGCACGCCCACAGCCAGGTCTGCCTCTGCTCAGACACACAGGTCAGGCCCAGCATGGAGCTGCTGCCATCTCTGCTGTGCCTCAGTGTCTGCTCACAGCAGGGATGAGGGTTGGGCTCCCACCCCCCCCCCCCCCACCCCTGCGTCCCCCACTGCAGCCTGGCGCACCAGGAGTGGAGGGGGGGAGAGAGGCTGAGGGCAGGGGGGAGAGATGGGGGTAGGGAGGTTGTGGTGTTGCCAATCCCACACAAATCACAATCGCCCCCCTCCCTCTGCCCGCCCCCGGCTCAAGGGATCTTAACCACTGGGTCTCTCTTGGCCTCTGGCTCTGGAGCCGTCCGGCCAGGCTGGGATCTCACCTCCCGGCTTTTCTTCACAGCCGCCAGGGCTGGAAACTCCCTGCGGCTGTCGTCCCAGAAGCGGGGGCTTTCAGGAGAACAAATGGCTCAGACAAGCACCACAGCTGCACGCAGAGGGGGGCCTGGCAGGGGGCATGGAGTTGGGACAGGGAGGATGCTGGGGGGGACAGGGAAGAGGCAGTGTTGGGGGGCGGGGGGGGGGGACAGGCAGGACATGGCGTGGGGAGAGGCTGCGTCCTGAGCCCGTGTGGCTGGGGGAGGGGAGCTGAGCCCCATTCCAGTGATTCCTCAGCCTCCTGCCCCGAGTTGGTCCTGGCTGCTGAGCGATGGGGGCCAGGAGGCCAAGGCGCCGTAGCCTGAGCTCTCAGGGCCAGAGGCTCCCAGTCCAGTCCCACGTGACTCCCCACCCTGAGGCTGAGCAGCCCGTGGGATCGGCGGCCTGCTCGCTCTGGGGGCCAGGCCATGCCGCATGCTGAGACCGGAGCGCCCGGTTGAAAAGGGACCCGGGCGGCGCTGGTCAGCACCACTGATGGGGCCGTTAAAAGTCCGACTGGTCTCACTGCCCAGCTCCGTGCGGCTCCCGGCAGGAGCAGCACATCCCTCTGGCTCCTTGGCACAGGGGCAGCCAGGGAGACTCCACGCACTGCCCCCACCCTGTGTGCCAGCTCCGCAGCTCCCATTGGCTGGGACCCATGGCCAATGGGAGTTGTGGGGGTGGTGTCTGTGGGCAGAGGCAGCACACAGGGCCCCTTGCCCCTCCGCCTAGAAGCCAGACATGCTGCTGCTTCTGGGAGTTGCCTGACATCAGCCCTGCCCTGAGCCCCCTCCCACACCCCAACCCCCTGCCCCAGCCCCGAGCCTGTTCCCACACCCAAACTTGAGCCCGGCACCCACACCCCCTCCCGTACGCTGAACCCCTTGGTCCCAGTCCAGCGCCCCCTCCTGCACCCCAAACCCCTCATCCGCGGCCTCACCCCAGAACCCGCACCCCTCCCTCCAACCCCCTGCCCTAGCCCAGTGAAAATGAGAGTAAGCGAGGGTGGGGGACAGCGAGCAACGGAGGGGTGATGGAAGGTGCAGGGGAGAGGCCCCAGAGCAGGGGCAGGGCAAGGGTGTTCAAGTTTCCGGAGATAGAAAGTTGGCAACCCTAGCGAGCGGCCAGGCGACTGCAGGGGGGAGGGGTGTGGAGGGGGGCTTGTGGGGTGTCCTGGGAGCAGTGTCCTCTCATGGCTAGGCTGTAACCCAGCCAGAGGCCATAGAGAGCATCCCCTGCCCCTCTCAGCGCTCCCAGGGCATTGGGGAGGTACCACAGACCTACAGGGGCTGTGCTGTGCCCCAGCTTGTAAAGAGACTCTTGGGAGGACCCCTTCACGTGCCCAGACCCCCCAAGGCGTCCTGCTCTTCCACAAGGGTAGGCCACATGGCCTGAGCCTTGGACTCCGGCGCTCCTGGGTACGTCTACACGGCAAGCACAGCCCTTGCAGGACGTCTCTGAGCCTGGCTCCACATCCGTGGGCTGCGCGATTCGCTCAAAGCAGCTGTGTAGACGTGAGTGCTCAGGGTCTCAACCTTCTGCCTTCCCTAGGCCTGAGCGCCCCCGTCTACACGGCTAGTCTCCGCTCCAAGGCCTGCCAGAGCCCCCCGCCATGGGCCAGCGCTCCCCAAACGTTTTACATCAACCCTTCTCTTACCCCACCCCACCGCCGGGAGCCAGGGCCAGGAGTAGGGGCGTGGTTGGGGCTGGGAGCTGGGCCGCAGACAGACCACCGTTTGAGGTCGGGAGCCGGGAGCCGAGGACTGAGGCTGGGGCCAGGAGCGGGGGGCTGTGGGTGAGGGCGGGGTGGGGTCAGAAGCCAATGCCAGGAGCCAGAGCCAGGGCTGGGCCTAGAGGCGAGGTCGGTGCGGAGCTGAGGGCAGAGAGGACTGGGTGGTGCTCCCTCGTGCCCCCCCGTGGGGGCTGCGTTGGGCCCCGCTGGGCCCCCAAACAGCAGATTTTGGGGATCTCTGCTGTAGACCCAGGCTCTGGGACTTGCTGCTGTGCGGTTCTGCTTCCTGTGTGGACATAATCTTAGTTTGTCCCCTGAGCACTCTCCAGCAAGTCCAACTGCGAGTGATTCCCGGTCAGACTCTGACTCCTTCTGGGATCGATGCCCGTCAGCAGGTATCCGCGGTGACTCCCATCAGAGGCGGGTCCTAGTCACCTGGCACCCGCGTGGGACGGTCTCTGGGCAGCGCAGCAAAGCAACGGTTCAGACCTAGTCGGAGCCAGCATCCGGCTCCCTCGCAGCCATCCTGCCTTCCCCTCTCAAGCTGTTTGTTTGCCTTTGTCCCAGGAGAGAGTCCAGGGAGGCCAGTTCTCCTGTCTCCAGTCACCCCCGCCCACTGGCTGTGCTGAGGTCAGCCCATGGTCAGCCCCCCGAACTATTCAGTCTTTGCAGTTTCCAGTGTCTCTCGGGTCTTCCATTGTTGTGGGCTGGCCCCCGCCAGTCCTGAACCACCCATTGAGACCACCCCAGAGAACACACCTCCAGTCTCCTGCACTGCCCTGGGCAGCGTGTAACCCTGGGGCGCCACGGGCAGCAATAGCGCAGCGCTAGGAACACAGACAGTTCCCCTCCCAGCACAGGAGGGCAGGTCTAGCCCAGCTGTATGGGCCTGGTCCTCTCTGAACTGCAGTAACCTCTCCTTGGAGACCACGGTTCTTGTGCCTGGCCTGCCGTTACCCCCTGAGTCCCTCTGCCCTGTCTGGAGTCTCCCTGTCACCCAGGCCTGGCCATGCCGCCCGGCACAGCCGCCTGTAGCTCAGGGAGTGACATGCAGCGTGGCTGGGAAGCGGGGAACAGCTCCAGCCCCCACCCAGACATTCCAGATCTCCAGTGTGTCCTCCCAAGCTGGGCCCTGGGCTCTCCTGTCCCCGCCCCCAAGCGGGGTCCTCTGCACAGCCCTTGGCCAACGGGGCATGAGACTGTAGCAGAGTCGGGGGAGATCCCCTCCTCCCTGTCCATTAATGTAGGGGCCCAAAGTGGCAGCGGTGTTAACATGACCCTGAAACTGCCCAGCATTAAACCGCATTCAGCAAGGCCCAGGGCGGGTGCACCGCAGCTCAGCCTGCTCCGTGCCAGGGCGGGTGAACCGCAGCTCAGCCTGCTCCGTGCCAGGGCGGGTGCACCATAGCTCAGCCTGCTCCGTGCCAGGGCGGGTGCACCGCAGCTCAGCCTGCTCCACGCCAGGGCGGGTGAACCACAGCTCAGCCTGCTCCGTGCCTGGGCGGGTGCACCGCAGCTCAGCCTGCTCTGCGCCAGGGCGGGTGCACCGCAGCTCAGCCTGCTCCGCGCCAGGGCGGGTGCACCGCAGCTCAGCCTGCTCCGCGCCAGGGCGGGTGCACCGCAGCTCAGCCTGCTCCATGCCACCCCACTACAAATCCTTTTAATCTTCTCCCAGCGAGGCAGCAAAGGAAGAAAAGCAGCGAAAGCATTGGAACTCTCAGTACCAAGTGAGGCTTTTATTTCAATGACAGCCTTTGTTCCTTTGGCTGAAGCGAGTCTCTAGAAGGAAAAGGCCCTGGCCTGACAGTCTTTTGGATGCTAACGGTCCTGTGGGGAGAGGAGAAAACGGACTGTTGTTAAAGGCAGATCCCACTGCTAGGATGACACAAGGAGGCACACAAGAAGAGGGAAACACACAGCAAAGCAGGAAAATGCAGCTTCTGTCTCGGGTGCCGACTCGCGCAGGAGAAACGCGGGCCCTGCGCAGGGTGTGATCAGCCGCTTTGAGACTTAGCAACCGTGCCCCAGCATCCGGCGGCCTTGCTTTTCGCTGTCTCTGGTCCCTGGGTCCGGGGTCCCAGCACTCTCACAGTGATGCCGGCTCAGGCAGCTAAGCCAGACGCTCATTAAATGGAAGGCAAGAGGCGGGCTAAGAAGAAAAGAAGAAAAAGAAACATTGGGGAAGGAAATGGACAGAGTGGGGTGGGGGTGACAAAGTCTCTGGCTGTATCTACACTGAGAGGGCTACAGCGGCACAGTGGCAGTGCTGCAGCTGCTCCTGGGCTCTGGGACCCCCAAGGGGGACACGTGCCAGAGCCAGGGCTCCAGCCCAATGACCCCATTGCGGCCCAGCCCAGGGAGCTGGGCTCTGAGACAGTGCTGCCGTTCCTTTCATCGCAGGGTAGACGGAGCCAGGGAGTGCAGCCCGTTAGCCTGGGCACGGGAAAGCCCAGGGCTGCTAGCTGTCTCCTGGGGCTGCCAGTCGTCTCTGAGCCACGGCGCGGAGAGTGCCTGGGACGGTGGAGATTCATCCACCCGGGATGGCGAATGGCCTTTCCCCGGCTCTCTGGACTGAGCACTTCACTTGCTCTCTCCTGCCCTCTCTGCTCCAGGAGCCTTCAGCTAAGGGGGTGTCTATTTTCCTAGCCAATCCCATCAGTGCCTGGGGGAGGTGGGGGTGTTCACTGGCCCCACTGAGTCGCAGTCCTGGCTCCATTCCCCAAGTGCAGAATGCTCCAGCCAGCCGTTGTGTTTCCTGCTTCCCTTCCCCTGGGCACCCAGCTAGCCCCGGGGCCTGGATCACTGCAGCCACCTGACTGCCAGATAGGGCCGTTCCTGCCCTCTGATTCTTGTTTCCAGGGCCCTGAGCCCCTCTTTCCCCTCCTCCTCTCCTGGGTTCTGTGTCTCTCGGCTTCCCAGCATCCCTGGGTCCTCCAACAAACCAACCGGGTTAAGTGGCACCTATAGGGTTGCCAGGTGTCCGGGTTTTGACAGAACACCTTGTAGAAAAGGGACCTGGCAGCTCTAGGCAGCACCGTTGACCAGGCTGTTAAAAGTTCGGTCGGCGGCATAGTGGGACAAGGCAGGATCCCGTGGCACTTACCTCAAGCAGCTCCTGAAAGCAGCGGCATTTCCCTCCTCGGGCTCCTAGGCATAGGGGCAGCCAGGGGGCTCCGTGCACTGTCCCCACTGCAAGCGCCGGCTCTGCAGCTTCCATTGGCCAGGAACTCCTGTCAGTGGGAGCTGTGGGGGTGGCTCTTGCAGACAGAGCAGCGTGCAGAGCCGCTTGGCTGCGCCTCTGTGTAGGAGCCGGTGAAGGGACGTGCTGCTGCTTCCAGGAGCTGCTTGAGGTAAGCGCCACCCAAGCCTGCACCTCTGACCCTCTCCCACGCCCCAGCCCCCTGCCCCAGCCCAGAGCCTCCTCCCACACTCCGAACTCCTTAGCCCCAGCCTGGAGCCCCCTCCTCACCCCAAATCCCTCATCCACGGCCCCACCCCAGAGCCTGCACCCCCAGCCAGAGTGCACCCCCAGTCCCCACCCCTGCCCAAGCCCAGTGGAAATGAACGAGTGGATGAGGTTGGGGAGAGAGATCAACAGAGTGAGGGGGATGGAGTGAGCTGGGCCGGGCCTCGGAGAAGGGCCAGGGCAGGGGTGGGACCTTGGAGGGTGGGGCAAGTAGAGAGGTGGCAACCCTAGGCCACGTAGGCCGTGCTTGAGCGAAGCCCACCACGGAGCCAAGCAGCCCTGCTGGCCAGTCCCACGCAATGGGGAGGCAGCTAATTCACCCCACAGCAGGGGGACTTATACCCCCTCTTGGGCCCCCAGCACGGGGCTGCTTCGGCCTCTGTGCGGTGCCTGGGATCAGGGTGCAGGAAGGAGCCAGTGGAAGGGGCTCTAGAGCCCGGCATCCCACCCCTCAGCTGCCCCTTGCTCAGCAAAGAGTCACCCCCTGCTCCCCCCAACCAAGTGTTCTGGTACCACAGGGCTCAGGGACCGTCACTGGCTTCGCCCTTTCAGAGCATCCAGGGCTGGGTGAGCTGTCGCTGCCGGCATCCCTGGGGGCGGCGGGGGCTGGCAGGTCTCAGCACACCCCACGCCCGGCCTGGGGCTCATGGGCCAGTGATAGCTGGGCCCAGCCATTCCAGGCAGGGCTTTGCTTCGCAGAGCCATCGCGGCCGGTCCCCTGCAGCCCCTGAGCGATCAGAGAGTGGGGCGGGGGCAGGGAGGGGAGGATTTGCCCTGTGCATGCCCCCTTGGCACACCCCCCCAGGGAGGGCATTCGGGCTAGTGCCGTGGGGCTGATCAGTCCATTCCCAGCACAGCTGGGATCCACCCCCACTGCGTGGGGCCTCTCTCCTGGGGGAGTCCGGGCTCACAGTCTCAGCCCCCCCACCCCATTAACAGGGCCCTGCCCCAGCTGGCGTTGGGGCCCCTCCTCTGGGTTATTCGGTGCCACAGCCTCAGGCCACGCTCCCTGCCCCAGGGAGACCCCGCGTGAGGCCATGTGCCGCTGCCCAGGTCAGGTGGGCTCTGCCCGTGGGCCCAGCACGCTCGGGGCTGGGCTGGCTGGGTGCCAAGCAGCTGCACCCTCTCCCCTCTGCTGGCGCACGGCATGGACAGCAGCGCGGCAGCCTCGTCAGGGAACAGCACTAATTGGCTTCCCGCTGGCTGGGATCTAACAGGCCGGGCGGCGGCTCAGCAGCCCAGCTGGGGAACAGCCCCGTGCCAGCCAGGCGGCCAGCGGGGCTGCAGGCACTGAGCTCTGGGGGGTGAGGCTGGGCCCCGTGGCCTGGGGTCCTGTCCAGTGCCCATGGGGTGTCCCCTGCCCCAGGCAGACTGTGTATGGGGCATGACTGGGCCACAGGCCCTGGGGGTTAGGTCTGAGGTGGGTGGGGATGAGTGGGGGAGGGGCTGTTGCCAGGGTGGGGTGTAGGTCGGGGAGGGGCTGTGGCTTGTGTTGAAGGGTGATGGGGAGGGGTTGGTGTTGGGGGACGAGTGAGGGAGGGGGTAGGGCTGAGTTGGTGTCAGGGTGGGGGGTCTGTTGTGGGGTGCAGGTGGGGAAGGGGTTAGGGCAGTGCCAGTGCTAGTTCACTGGGGGCACGGAGCAGGATTCCCCCCCCCAATAAAACAGGCAAGTTCTTATACTAAACAGTGAGTAGTGGGCCCCTTTGGGCTCTAAGCAGGCCCCAGCCAGCTCACAGGCGGAGGGAGGGTGTCAGGCCCTTTATGTGAGTCAGCTGCTCCTCCTTGTGGCTGCTTGGCAGAAACATTCCCCAGTCAGCTGTGAGCCAGGGCTGTGTATGGTCCCACAAGCTCTGGGGCTGCTCTGCATTGCCTGGGCCTGGGGGTGGGGGTGGGGCTGCTCAGCATCAGGACATACAACATCACAGCCAGGTAAGGCCCCCACACACTCATATGCACATTTACATGCATGCAGACACAGTTGCACTCACATATGCGTGTTTGTATATACACTCCCCCCATCCCACGTGAGCAGGGTCTGAATGAGCTCTCCCCTGACATCTCATGGTGAGCTGGGGGAGACAACGTCAGCGCCAGCCTTGTTTGCATGGACACTCCCACCCAGCCTAGGGGAGCAACATGATGGGGTGGCTTTGCCCCCGTGATTACTGTTGGCAGGTGGTGGATTGCAAGGCCCTTTGTTATTAGGTGCAGGGGTACGAAAGCTCATTGTCCTTGTTGTGTGAATCCAGGGCAGCAGACCCTGCTAGAGAGGTCACCGTAACCCTCACCAGGCAGGGGACAGAGGTGCCAAAGCCTAGCAGAGCTGAGAGTGAGTCTGTCTGTCATTAATTAGAGGGGTAGCTGTGTTAGTCTAGAATTGCAGAAGTGATAAAGAGTCCTGTAGCATGCTGAAGACTAACTAAAGTATTAGAATATAAGCTTTCATGGGCTAATACCCACCTTGTTGGATGCATGCAGTGGAAGTGAATCTGATGAAGTATTAGCCCACAAAAACTTATGCTCTAATACTTCAGTTAGTCTTTAAGGTGCTACAGGACTCTTTGTTACTTCTGTCTGTCAGTGTGGATGTTTGGGGCTCTAATCACGATAGCTGTGTGGAAGTGTGAGAGCTGCTTTGGGATAGTGTCTGTGATGTGAGAGACTGTTCTCTTCACTGCTGAAATCAGTAAGAGCTGTGTTAAGGGGAGTGGAGACCTTAAGGTAGTCCAGAGAAACCTGGGGAGCTGCTAGCAGGGCAGAGTGGTGAATAGTAGTCTCCAGAGTGAGTCCCTGGATAGTAGAGCAACCAAGGTGTCATTCCCCCTGTGACAAGCAGGGAGAAGGGTGGACATGATCTTAAAAGTTTCCTGTTAGGGGAAAGGCTTTTCTGGAGGGAGATACCTGGAGCTGTAACCTGAGATGAGAAGGGGGGGGGGGGAGTTGACACCTTCAGCCTGGGAAGTGAACAAAGGAAGGCAGAGGGGTGGAGGGATTGAGGTCAAGTAGAAGCTGGCTGGGGAAGAGATGGGGAGCCCGGATTTGGGGTCTCATCTCCCTGCCCCCCAGAAGGGCCTGACTAAGGGGTCCTGTTTCTACTGACAAGCTCTGAGTTGGATTGTGTTCCTGGCATCTCCAATAAACCTTCTGATCTACTGGCTGGCTAAGAATCACTGTGAATCCCAGGAAGTGGGGGGTGTGGGAATGGGACTCCCCCACCCCCTGTGACACCCCCGCTCTTTGGGAGTGGGAGGTGAATTGTGAAGATGCACCTCTGAGCTCTGGGTCTTCATTGACCAAGGACAACAACAGTGAGTGGAACATGGAGAAGGGAGGAGGCATTAAAGGAACTTCTGGGTATTGGGCTAAGGACCCGGAGGCAGAAGGATGCTGCCCAACAAGCTCTGGGGTGGGGATTTGGCTCATGGTTTTATGGTTAGGAATCCCGTGTGTGGGATTTTCCCCAGTTAATGCCGGGTGACTTCCCGCCTTTCCTTGAGAGTTTCTCTCGGACTCTGTGCTTGCCAGAGGGGTGTATTGCCAGAGGGGTTGCACAGCGTCAGAGCACAGGGGAGGGTCCTCGTCCCTCCTTCCCCTGTCTGGTTCCTGTCCATGCCCACCCGCGGGCCGGGGACTGGGCACTGCGGGGCCATCGCGGGCCAGCTCACAGGGTCAGGCCCAATTCATCCTCATCGCTGTTCCCCGCAACCTGGCTCCCAGGGTCTCTCGCTCTCCCCCGGCGCGCCTGGTGTTTGGGACACTGGCGGGGGGCATTTATAGCCCAGTCTCTGGGCCAGCCACTGGCTGGGCGGGGGCTCCTCTCTGGGTTTGGATTGGCCTTTGTGCTGCCTGCTTTGCACTGCTAGCTGGTGACACCTGCAGCTGCTGGGCCCCGGGCCATGTCTCCCCAGCCCATGTCCAGCCCGGGCCCTGCCGGTTCTCTGGCGGGGGAGCACGGGGGGCTGCCACTCGCTCCGCAGGACCTTGACAGCGGGAGGCAGGAATTCTGCAGCTGCCTGACTCTTTCTGCAGCAGCAAACCCCCTCGCTCTGCCTCTTGGCCCTGAATAATTGAGGACACAGCAAACCCTTCTAGTGGCAGCTGGATCCACGTGGCGCATGGTGCACCCGTTGTGTGCTGAGAGCCAGGCAGAGAGACGGGCAGGGCTGGACCCTGGCACCCAGAGCTGGGGACGGGTGTGGGGTGCGTGCAAGAAGCAGGTGAGACGGCACAGGTGTGAGAGTAAGGGCAGGTTGAAGTAGGCACAGGCGTGCAGGAGGAGGGACATCAGCGTCCCATAGCAGAGCTACGGTCAGCCTGGGCCTGGGTTCCTGCTGCATTGCCCTGTAGCTCAGGGCCTGGGGTCTCATGGAGAACTCCCTGCAGGGAGCTGCCAGGACTCTAATGAGACCAGCCCTTTGGCAGCCCTATCCCAGGCTGTCTGGAGACCCTTTGCATCACTGACAAGGGGCTAAAACCCTCCACTCCAGCATGGGCAAAGGCACCAGCAGCCTTGCAAAACTGCTGGAGTAATTCACCAGCGCAGCCCAGGAGCTACTAGCTCAGTGTGAGTGCAAAAGTGCACAGATCACTGTCCCCTCCCTTGCAGAGCTGAATATTCCCCATTCCCCAGCTGAGCGCTCACTCATTCTCACACCTCCAGTGTCTGACGCACGTCTTCTCACACACACACATGCATGCTGCTCTGGGTCGGATCTTTCCTAGTCATTCGCCCCATATCCCCCCTCCCTTCAGTCGGGAGTTCTCTCCTGCTGCACCCCAAACTCACCTGTGTCCTGCTATGCAATCCTGCTCAGTGACTAACTGATCACACAGCAATGGTGGGGCACAGCCACAAAACAGCCAGGTTGGGCCCAAGGCGTGCACAGGCTGGATCTGTCTGAGTGCAGACCCTTCCAGTGTCATCTGTGGTCTCTGGCGGACCCTGGGCCATGGTTCGTGGTTAGAATCACAGAATCTCAGGGATGGAAGGGACCTCAGGAGGTATTTAGTCTAAACCCTGCTCAAAGCAGGACCAACCGCAACTAACTCATCCCAGCCAGGGCTTTGTCAAGCCTGACCTTCAAAACCTCTAAGGAAGGAGAATCCACCACCTCCCTAGGGAACCCATTCCAGTGCCTCACCACCCTCCTAGTGGAAAAGTTTTTCCTAATATCCAACCTAAACCTCCCTCACTGCAACTTGAGACTATTACTCCTTGTTCTGTCATCTGGTACCAAGGAGAACAGTCTAGATCCACTCTCTTTGGAACCCCCTTTCAGATAGTTGAAAGCAGCTGTCAAATCCCCCCTCAGTCTTCTCTTCTGTAGACTAAACAATCCCAGTTCTCTCAGCCTCTCCTCATAAGTCATGTGCTCCAGCCCCCTAATCATTTTTGTTGCCCTTCTCTGGACTCTTTCCAATTTTTCCACATCCTTCTTGTAGTGTGGGCCCCAAAACTGAACACAGTACTCCAGATGAGGCCTTACCAATGTCGAATAGAGGGGAACAATCACGTCCCTCGATCTGCTGGCAATGCCCCTGCTTATACAGCCCAAAATGCCATTAGCCTTCTTGGCAACAAAGGCACACTGTTGACTCATATCCAGCTTCTCATCCACTGTAACCCCTAGGTCTTTTTCTGCAGAACTGCTGCCTAGCCCTTCGGTCCCTAGTCTGTAGCAGTGCATGGGATTCTTCCGTCTTAAGTGCACGACTTTGCACTTGACCTTGTTGAACCTCATCAGATTTCTTTTGGCCCAGTCCTCTAATTTGTCCAGGTCCCTCTGTATCCTGTCCCTACCCTCCAGCGTATCTACCACTCCTCCCAGTTTAGTGGCATCTGCAGACTTGCTGAGGGTGCAGTCCATGCCATCCTCCAGATCATTGATAAAGATATTGAATAAAACTGGCCCCAGGACCGACCGTTGGGGCACTCCGCTTGATACCAGCTGCCAACTAGACATGGAGGGTAGGGGTGTGTGATAAATTAAGAGCTCTCTTTTATGGACACCAACCAGCCAGATAGCTACAGAATCCCTCTTGGTAGCTGTTCTCCACTTGCTTTACCTATCAAGAATTAAAGGGTCTCCCTGCTATGCTTAGCTAAAAGGAAGTGAGTGGGCTCATGGCCAAAACAGCCCATGGGAAGGCGAGAACTTTTTAAAATTGAAACAAGACTCCCCTTTTGTCTGTGTGTGGTTGTTCTCCGGGAGAGGCGCCCCAGGGCGTCTATACACTGCCTGCCGCGTCGACGGGAAGCGATTGATCCAGCAGGGGGCGATTTAGCGCATCTAGTCTAGACGCACGAAATCGACAGCTGAGCGCTCTCCCGTCGACCTCAGCACGCCACCAGAACGAGATGCTCAAGCAGAGTCAACAGGAGAGCATCAGCTCTTGACTCACCGTGGTAAGTAGGTCTGAGGACATCAACTTCAGCGACACTATTCACGTCCCTGAAGTGCATATCGTAGATTGACCCCGCACGGTAGTGTAGACAAACCCACAGAGCAGCAGTGCTGTAAGAAGCTTGTGCTGCGTATGAAAAATCCTTAAATCCTACTCAGAAATGACTCATCTGAAATCTCAGCTATGTAAGTAGATTGGGAAGACGTGATTGGATTTATCTCTTATTTCTCTATGGCTTGTGGACTCCTCCGTGCTTAACCCACGTGCTTTTGTTTTGCTTTTGAGCCAAAGTTCCAAATGTATTTTCTTTCTTTTTGTTTTTAATAAAATGTACCTCTAGAAGAGGATTGGATTTGTGTCCCTAAGAGGTTTGTTCATGTTGTTTAATTAGCTGGTGGCAACAGCTGATTTCCTTTGTTTTCCTTCTCAGCTCTTCCCCCAGCCCGGGGTGTGTGAAAGGACTTGAGGGTACCCCCGGAAGGAATTCCCAAGTGCGCCTTTCTTTCTGGGTTCTCCAAAGGGGGGTTTGCACTTGAGTGGTGGCAGCATTTACCCATCCGAGGTCAGAGGGAAGCTGTAACCTTGGGAGTTTAATACAAGCCGGGAGTGGCCAGTATTAATTTTTAGCATCCTTGTGGCTGTGCCAGAGTGGGGAATCAGCCTTGATTGGGGCGCGGGAGGGGAGTCAATACATGAAAAATCCCCTTAAACATTCAGTCGGGGGAAAAAAACAATTTGCGTTTCCATCTAAATTTTTCACAGAAAATCAAATCCACCCCCACCCACACGGCCCTCCTACCCCTCGCGCGCGCGGCCCCTTTAAGGGAACCCGGCCCTGGGGACTACAGCTCCCAGAATGCCTCGCGAACACGTGACCTGCTCGGCTGTGCCCGGCTCACGTGACTGCCGGCTGGGCGCGGAGAAGGGTCCGCCCGGGAAGAGCCTGCGGGTGCTGCCTGGAGCCCAGTCCCGGTAAGGGTGGCCCGGCCCGGCCCGGCAGGGCTCCGCTCCTCGGCCCGGTCCGGTCCGGCCCGGCCCGGCAGGGCTCCGCTCCTCGGTTCGGTCCGGTCCGGCCCGGCCCGGCAGGGCTCCGCTCCTCGGCACGGTCCGGTTCCTCGGTTCGGTCCGGTCCCTTCGGTCCGGCTCCTCTGCCCGGTCCGGTCCTGGTCCCCTCGATCCGGTTCCTATGCCTGGTACCCTCCAGACCTGGCTCGTTGTTTCTTCTCTGCCCAGTTCCCTCAGTCCGGTTCCCCCTGACTTGGCTCCCCCCCTTTACCTGGTCCAGGTCCGGTCTGGTCCCCTCGATCCGGTCCGGCTCCGCTCCTCTGCCCGGTCCGGTCGTGGTCCCCTCGGTCTGGCTTCTCTGCCCGGTCCCCCCAGCCCAGCCCCTCGGGCCGTGGCGCCCGGCTGCGGAGCTGCAGGTGAAGCCCCTGGGGTCGGTCAGTCCCGTTCTAAGCTCCAGGCTCCTCCTGTGGCCGGGCAGAGTGGGTGGCTGAGTCCGTGCCCTGTGCCCACCCTGCCAGGCTGCCTCTGCCCAGCGCCTGCCGCCTGACTCTCACCGGTCTGGGGCTTTGCCGTCCCAACCACGAGCCTAGGAGCAAGGGTCCTCCGGCCCCCTTCTTCCACAGAGTAGGCAGCAGATCCCCATGACCGCCTGCCCCACAGCACGGCTCGGAGGGGGCCGTTCTGCTGCCTGCCAGGAAGGGGCAGGGAGGCTCCCGGTGCAGAGTGCGAGATCCAGGGCAAAGGCAGGCGAGGGGACCTGGCCTGCCCATCAAAGCTCCCATGGAAGGAGTGAGCCTGATTCAAACTGCCCCTTCCTCCTGCAGTGAGCATGGAGCTTCAATGGGCAGGCCAGATCCCCTCGCCTGCTTCACCCTGGATCTCGCACCCCGCACTGGGAGTCTCCCGCGCCCTTCGGTCCCCTCCGAGCAGGACCCTTGGCTCTGCTGCCACTTGCTCCGCACACCAGGCCTGGAGAGTCCTTGCTCCTCTCTCCCAGTACACCCTGGGGTTGTCGGGCTGAGAGATGCACTGCTAGGGCAGGTAGCAAACCTAAGCCAGCACTGTAATGCAGACTTGCCTGTGTTTTCCCTGGCAGGTCGTGGGTGGAGAGGCCCTGCCTGGGCCAGTGGGCAGTTGGGGATATCTCGGTGGCCAGGGGAGGCCCTGGTGAGACAGAGTCCGGTCCATGCTCGGGAGGCCTTTGGGGACATGAGGTGGGCGTGTGTCTGGCTCCTCTGTCCCCTGGCCCCGCTGGTCTTGCTCTCTGCAGCCACAGACCTGCCCAACATCTTGTTAATCTTTGCGGATGACCTGGGCTTTGGAGATTTGGGAAGCTATGGGCACCCCACCTCTGCCACGCCCAACCTGGACAAGATGGTGGCCAGTGGCCTGAGATTCACCGACTTCTATGCCAGCTGCCCGATCTGCAGCCCCTCACGGTAGGTCCAGTTTTGTCCCTCTCCCAGTCTGCAGCCCTCCCAGAGGGAGCAGTGAACTGGCTGGTGGTCTCTGAAGGGAGGGCGCTGAGAAACAGCAGAAAATGGAATTAGGGGTCAGGGGCCGTCTAAGGTCCCCCGTACTGAACTGCGGGAGGGGGATACCCGGCCGGGTGGTGTCTGAGGGTGACGCTGCTGCCAACAGAGACAGGATCAGGGTGAGCCGGGAGCTGCATGTCCGGCTGCTCCAGCTTTTCTCGGCTCCTCTTGTCCCAGGGCGGCCCTGCTGACGGGTCGGTACCAGACCCGCTCCGGGGTCTACCCCGGGGTGTTCTATCCCGGCTCCCGGGGAGGCCTCCCGCTGGCCGAGGTCACCATCGCAGAGGTGCTGAAGGCTCGGGGCTACGCCACAGCCATGGTTGGCAAATGGCACCTGGGACTAGGGGCCAACGGCTCTTTCCTACCCATCCACCAGGGCTTTGACCACTTCCTGGGGGTGCCCTACTCCCACGACCAGGTGAGCTGCTGGCGTCCTGGGGCCCAGGACTGGTGGGAGGCTGGGAGGCTCATTTCAGCGAGGCTGGGAGCATGTTGGGGGAGGGGAAGGAAGGCACAGTGCCTGGGGATGTTGCCTGGGGGAGCTGGGTCTGAAGGCTGACGCTGGCTGGGAGGGGATCCAGGCTGGGCCCGGGGGGAGCAGAATGGGGCACTGGGGGCATGGCTGGGCTGGCAGGAGCCTGAGACACGCCGGCTCTGGATTTCTCTGGAGTGGGGTCTGGGCTGGGTGGATGGGGAGCTGGGTGAGACAGGCTGTGTCTGTGTCTTGGGGTGTAGAGGCTGGGTGGATGGGGGTGTGATGGTGCTGCCATGGGACCCTGCTGAGGTCACTCCATTAGGGTGAACTGCACACAGGACGGGCAGACAAACCCCAAATGCTGGTGGAGATTCCAATGCTTAGATATATCAAGTCAGCACAAAACAGCTTCTATAGCACCTCCTTGGCTACTAAGAAGTCCAAACCACACAGTTCCCCTTAAAGTGCCCAGCGTCCGGCCTACCTTCAGACACACCTGTCAGATGTGATGATGATTACTGAGAATCTTACTTCATCATATCAAAGAAAAGGTTCTCCTGACCCCAAAGGACCAAGCCCCAGACCCAGGTCCAATTATAACTTACATCTTACCCAAAATACACGCTATAGCCCATTCTTGTTAACTAAACTAACATTTATTAGTAAAGAAAAGAGAGAGAGAGAGAGCTGGTTCAAAGATCAATATACAGACAGACTGGATTCAATTCTTGGGGTTTAGTTGCAGAGCAGAGATGAGCTAGTAGTTGCCAAAAGTCCTTCTAGAAATAGTCCAGAGGTTCTAATCCAATGTCCATACTGAGGTGAGTCCAGTCAGTGACTGGGGATCTCAATCCTTATGGCTCAGGGTTTCTCCTTCTTGAACCCCAAAGAAGATCTGAGATGAAGAAGGGTCGTGTCCCAGGGTTTTTATTCATTTTCATCAGCCTCCTGGTCTGAGAGAACAATCAGCTTCACTTCCCTTCTCCCAAACATCCTGGCAATTAGCACAGGGTAATTTATCCACTAAACAGTTCAGATCCTTCAAAGAGACACAGAGACAATAAAACTATTTCACTCCAGTGTCTTCCTGAACACCAACGCTCCTTTTTGATCTTTGAATCCAAGCCCTAGCAATAGACAAGCCTTGTTTGCTGACACCCCAACCCTGAGCCCCCGGCTCCCCTTCTCGCGCTAACCCTGC